>JANAVB010007399.1:12350322-12434780 GCA_029216955.1 Iris pallida
TCACCCTGTCTACTACAAATTTATGAAGGACGTTTTGAGAGATGACCATGTCTTGTGCTCCAAAAATCAAAGTCACGAAAAGTACATATAATCATAATTAAATATACATTATAACCTAATAATTAGAAATACTATAAAATAAAATAAAAATTAATTCCTAAAAATCAGGGTCCTCACACCTATAACATAATGTATAAGGCATACATATAGGAAAGCCATATAGGCTATCATGCCTACATACATATCCATATTCATCATCAAACCCACATTACATATACAAAATATATAGGCAATTATATATATTACATATTATCATGTATGGAAATATATATCCTATATATAGAGAGAGATAGGGAAAGTGACAGTGGTGTAATGGTGTGTGTGCAATATGTGTTCTCAGTTTAAATGTGGGTGTGGGTGTATACAAGTAGAGTCTGGGTGTGTAACAGTAGAGTGTGTGTGTGTGTGTGTGTGTGTGTGTGTGTGTGTGTGTGTGTGTGTGTGTGTGTGTGTGTGTGTGTGTGTGTGTGTGTGTGTGTGTATACAGTAGTGTGTTCTCAGGTTTTAGAGGGTGTGTGAGTTTATAGGTGGTAGCAGTAGGGTGTGCGTGGGTATATAGCAGTTTATATCATAAAGTAGAGTGCATACGTGTGTGTGTAGATAGCTGTACATAGGGTGTTCTCAGGTTTAGTGAATGTGTGTAAACAACAGTTTACTTCACAGGTTTAGAGTGTGTATATTCGGTGATGTGAGTGTGTGTGGATAGCTGCAGATAGATGGAAGAGTTCAGATTTCAGAAATCAGTGTGACAATATGCAATAGTGTACAGGTTAGAACGGGATATATCAATATGTATATATTAGCATATATATATATATATATATATATATATATATATATATATATATATATATATATATATATATATATGACAGTCCAGACATTGCCAATATCGAGTGTCAAAATACACTCGAAATATACCACAAATCCAACCAAAACTCCATATGAACCTAAACAATGCAACCTTAAATCTCAGACATAATATATATATGATCTAACATTGTAATTTAATCTTCTAAAAATTAGTTTAAACATAAATAAAACTCAGGAATTCATTAACAGTACATGTATCAAACAGTTTGGAGGAAACATGAAATTCGAATTCAATGCACAGTTAATTATCCAATTAATGGGTTGGTAAATGATAGTGCACATGTGTATGTGTCATACAAATGATTTGGTGTCCATAAACTGGACACAAACGTGTCCAATACAAATCTAACACACGAGCAACACTAAAACAGTGCACTGTCTCGTGCACGAGTTCACCACGCTTGCAGACACGACACACGATACGTGTGTCCACGTGGTCATGTCCACGTGTAGCCTAGCACTAGGGCTACACACTGAACACAACACGAGGTGTCCACGTGTACCCGTGTCGGTGTACGAGATGCGTATCAGCGCGTGTCTGTGCGCCTGTGCGCGCGTATGTAAATTCAGTACACGAGCAAGAACGTGTCCGATACGACACGATACCTCGAGCCACTTGGGGGTCTGGTTCGTAGACACTTCCCCCATGTGTCCTCACAGTATTGGGTCGAACCAAACTGTGTCGTGTCCCACAGCCCCATCGAGCAGCAGGGAAAACCCTAGCTCTGCGTGCGAGCGTGTTCGTGTCTTCGTGTGGACACGACACGACTCGAAAATCATATCAGAGTTTAGGGAAATCGAAGTGCACATAAAACCAATATTCCCAATGCAAAATTTTACCAAACACACGCCACAGCTAGGGGACACCTAGATCTAGGCTATCATGCAAAAGAAATCAAGATTAAATGATAGTTTGAGGTGTTTACCTATAGAGTATCAATCACAAGGAAAAAGCCCCAAATAGGAAGATTCCTCTTACAAGTTAAAAGCTCCAAATTGTGCAAAATCTGAGATTTCTCTCCATGAACAGCAAGTAGAGTATGATTAGGTTCTAATGCAAGAGACTATAGTAAAAAATGAATTAAAATGAAGGAGTTATGGATTGAAGAAGAAAGACCAATACCACTTTCTTGCCAAAAGTTGTTATGATGTAAAAAGAGGCAAGAACTAGGAAGAGACATTAAATAAGGGGGAAGAATCCCTAGGGGCCAGCCATGTAAGGAAGGAATTAGGGTTAGGGTTGATGACTAATGGGCTTGGGCCAAGTTTCAATGCTAGATGAATCAATTCCTAAGTCAAAAACCCATGCACTAAATCACTTATTCTCTATATGAAACTTGATTCAAAATAACTCAACTTGGGTTGACTTAAGTTAGACTAGGGTCCCACCATGCTAATCAAGTCACCGTAGCTAAAGTCAACATCTAGGTTAGTCTCCATAGTCTCAACTAGCAAAAGTCAAAAATAACAACCATTGTCACGACCCGTACCCGATTTTCGGACGCGAGCTCGTGAACAAGCCAGCTACGTATCGAGCGGACTCCAGCCCGACTCGAATACGTAAACGCTGTCAAGGCTATGGTATACTGCCAAATCATGGTAAACAAATCTATATCTCAATCCACAGTAAGAATAATAAACATGAATGAACACTATGGGTCGTGGTCTGCAGCCCACTAGCATACATGTCCGATACGACTCTAAAGGAAATAACAAGAGTCTAAAACTGAATCAAGAAACAGGATATCTTATGATAAGGTATGAAAGCACGAGCGGATAATATACACGATAACGATACCTGAATCCCGCAAGAACCGCAAATCCTCCGCCATCCAAAACTACTAGCTAACTCCATGCAACCGCTAAACCTGAGGAGATCATCGGGTCCTCAGAGGATATAGCAAGATACATAATATACATGCCTATCTAGCAATTTTATCATGCACAAGAAAGAAACAAGAAAGAATAAGAACAAGACAATGACTACGAACACGAATACGGACACACGAACACGAACACTAGAACAAACTACGCATAATTAACTGCCGGATGAACGATAATCACGAGATCAATGGAAGAAACCAAACCCTCGTCCCGAGTGTGGACTCACTGGTTTGAACTAAACACTAACCCTCGTCCCGAGTGTGGATACTCTGGTTAGTACTAAACACTAACCCTCGTCCCGAGTGTGGACTCTCTGGTTAGTTCACGGCAAGGCACCCTCGTCCCGAGTGTGGACTCTCTGGTGCAAATACTACATCCTCATCCCGTGTGTGGACTCTCTGATGTAAACACCCTCGTCCCGAGTGTGGACTCTCTGGTGCAAGTCAAGTCAAGTCTACACCCTCGTCCCGAGCGTGGACTCTCTGGTGCAATAATCGACATCCTAGTCCCAAGTGTGGACACACGGATGTAAACAGATCAAGAAAAACACCCTCGTCCCGAGCGTGGACTCTCTGGTGCCAAGGACACAATATCAAGGATTTAGCAGTTCAATTACACGTACTCATTCTATGACACGACTCAAGCAAGGTACTGACGATAAACTCCAAGTGGGAACCAAAAGACCAAACATGAACACGG
Organism: Iris pallida; assembly: GCA_029216955.1. Taxonomy (NCBI): domain Eukaryota; kingdom Viridiplantae; phylum Streptophyta; class Magnoliopsida; order Asparagales; family Iridaceae; genus Iris; species Iris pallida. The sequence goes on from JANAVB010007399.1 coordinate 12,353,839, forward strand.
CTATAAACAATAAAAACAACTCCACAGAAAATAACACGAAAAGCACATGTCCATAAATAATCCAAAAGCTGGAAACAGAAAAAAATACATGTAATAAAACTGTAGAGGAAGGCAAGGTATACTTGCCTGGTGTTTGTTCAATTCATGCATATTGAAGGTGCCAATTCGTATCCAATTCTGGGCATGTTCTAGTACCGCTAGGATCCATACAAAACCTACCAAGTCAAACAGACCACCATGAATCATTACACAACTATTTAGGTACATGCCCATCCTAATGACAGAATTATAGTGTTTGGTCCAAGAATATAATCTTTCTTCATATATATATATATATATATATATATATATATATATATAATAAACAAATGCTTTTTAGGTCTTTCTAGAAAATTACTCACAATTATATATATTTACAATCAATATAATAAGTAAAGTATCTATAGCACTTATATCAAATCATATATAATTATATACCCTTATAAAACCTATATTTTCCTATAACCTTTTCCTCCATAAAAGCATTTAACTTGCACTAGTGGATATACTTCTTGTTTATGTAGAAAAATTTTAAGATACATCTCCCAAACTCCTAGTATATACTGTATACTCATTTAATAAGCCATATTATGTATATAACTAAGGTGGAGGGGTAAAGTAGGAACTACCAAGGTTAATACTGCTGCTACTGCTCGTTCCTTCTCTTCTTCACGAGTATTTGACAGCGGTTGGACACTCAAGCTTTCCTGGAGGTCGCTGGGAGTGCTCGGCCCATATAGCTCGACACGGGATCTCCATGAAACGACACACCTCCCGTCAACAGGCTTGGCTACTACACGCACACGACTGTCTTGAGGAGAATCCGTGCTGGTACATCCCGTCGGCTGGCTTCATTCTATGGACACGTTCGACGTTGGCACAAGATGACGTTGTCTTGCGCCATGCCTAGGCGTGCCTCTCGTCGACGACTTGTATATCTTGCATAGGCTCATTGAGCACCTCATGCTGCATCGTAGGGAAGAAGGTGTCGAGGTCCAACCTGGCGCTTCCTCTCGCACAACACAGTCAGGACCGCAGCACCGCGGGGTCATGGGATGAAGCATGGAGGTCCGATTGTTTGCAAGGATGCTCCTCCTAGCCGAGTATTCCAAGGCTGTGGAGACTCGTCAGGGCTGGGGAAACAAGATGGAGGCGCGGGGATAGGGTGTTGGTTTAGGATTTTCCCGCAACTCTCCTATGTGCGTGTGTATACATATATGCAGGAGAAAAGTTGGCGTGAGCTGGGTTCGGGTCTGCTGTAGCCCGGAATGGCTGGGCTCGGGATGCTACTGATTCTGGGCTTTCTCAGCTGTGGGTTTGCATTATTAGGTCAAAAACATTAATCTTTTCCAAATTGGATACTTGTCATATTAGCAATTTCATCTAGAATTTCGATCAATAAGCCCCGTGAAATAATCAATAGCAATATTCAAATAGGTAAAGATGTAGACGGCCCAGCAACAGCACATCAATTCTTTACATGTTTGACAACTACACATTCAAGGTCATTCAAAATTGACTCAAAGAGTTTGACTTAAGAACGTTTAAATACTCAAAAGATAAATAACCAAGTCTCAACTGTCAAAGTATGATTTAGAAAATTGACAGTTACACGTTCAAGATCATAGAACTAGTTCATCTACTCTTTTCTATTCATATGATATATATAACAAACTCACTCGAACTCGAAGAGTTTGGCTTCAGAACGATTAAATTCTTAAAAGTAAATAACCAAGTTTCGATTGCCAAAGTGTGGGTTTGGTTGGCTTATATTTTCATCCAAATCGTTAGATATTAAACTATGAAGCTATATCATACCAATTTAGTTCAAAACCAAATAGCACACAAACAAATTTGCTTTGCCTATGATAATTTAGACAAACAGTGCCATTAGTTTGCTTACGTACCAAACCGTTAGCTGACATTGATAATGAAAGCTGAAGGTAGGAAGTAAAACATATAAACAGGACATGAACGAGGTGCATCATATACAATTGATAAGGTATAAATTCTCGATAAACAACAGAACATAAACTTATAATATGATACAAAAGAAGAGGGAAAAACTTTCTTGGCATTATCATGCCAAAAACCAATTTGATAATAGCAAGGTTCATTTCATAATCATCTTACCAGTAAGGCACCTAGATGATTCAATACATAAATGTGGTGCATGTCTAGAAGTTACTTTTTTCCATGAATATAAGATTACCTGGAAGTAAAATCATCATCCTCTCTACTCTCTCTCATACTAACTATTTGTATATATAGGTACTCATATTAAGTACCAAAACAAAATGCTCATTTTAGACATTATTATCATAATATCAATTAAAATATTGTCTTTAATAACATTGAACTTATATGTATCAACCTTTATAAAATCGTATACTCAAGAATAGGCACACTCACAAGTGTATCTAATCCCACGATACACAAGGATACATTTATATGAATATTATTTAATGTATATATCCAAGATAATTTAAATAGCAAAATAATATATATTTAATATTCAATTTACAAGGGTTACCTACTAGACCATAAAATGAACCAATACCTATATACACTCATCTATACATTATACATGGACGTCTTTCGTCTCACTACTCGCCTACATGGGCTTGGTCCGGTTCGGTCCAGTCTGGACCAGTTTGGTACCACTGTGTCACTTAACATCAAACAATATTAATAATGAATAATTAAACTATTGATAGAGGTTAAGTCGCACATTGGCCTGGTTTTTCTAGTTAGGACATCACTATGGCTCGGCCTTCCCTACCAGGGCTAACACACTAGTCAAAGCACGTCACTGAATTGTCTGTGCCACGGTTTCTAGTTATCTTGTACTCCAATTCCTAATCATGGCTAGAATCATCTACCGTAATAATTATCTAAATAATTATTTATAAAATCCAAAATCACCATTAAAATCAGAAAATAAAATATCTTGAAATTTCTGGGAAGGGGAGCTACAAATCTACCCACCTAAAAAATAATTTCGTCCTCGAAATTTTAATTCAAGATTATTCCTTAAAATTCAAAGTCCTTAATCTCCTCAATTTAATTTTTCAAAAATATTTCACGACCTTCTCTAGTCATGTTATACTCCGAGTACTCAAGGGCTTCTACCCACCTTTGGTCATACTACTCCTCAAAATACGGTCACTAACGTCTTATAATCTTCTAACTACTGGCAAACAGTCCTACCAAAAATAACTAGGACACATGGCATCTATAATCTCTCATATCTATAAACAATCAAAACTCAATAATCATGCAATATTTATACTATAATTTTAGAATTTCTGATAATTTCTAAGCAGCACGATCGTTCATCACCTCGAAATAAAAGGGACGAGAATCAATGGTACGGAAAGCAAGGAAGTATAATCGAGAGCAGATTTGGAGTTTTCAAGGACGTAGAGAATTTCTAGGAGAATTTTCAAGGCAAAGTGGATTGAGATTCTAAGGGTTCAGTCAGTTGCGCAGGCTCGTACCAGTACAGTTACGTAACCGATACGATATGCTCTGACCTGCATGGGCCACCAAAAAAAATTTGTCACGACCCGTACCCGATTTTCGGACGCGAGCTCGTGAAAAAGCCAGCTACGTATCGAGCGGACTCCAGCCCAACTCGAATACGTAAACGCTGTCAAGGCTATGGTATACTGCCAAATAATGGCAAACAAATCTATATCTCAATCCACAGTAAGAATAATAAACATGAATGAACACTATGGGTCGTGGTCTGCAGCCCACTAGCATACATGTCCGATAAGACTCTAAAGGAAATAATAAGAGTCTAAAACTGAATCAAGAAACATGATATCTCATGATAAGGTATGAAAGCACGAGCGGATAATAAACACGATAACGATGCCTGAATCCCACAAGAACCGCAAATCCTCCGCCATCTAAAACTACTAGCTAACTCCATACAACCGCTAAACCTGAGGAGATCATCAGGTCCTCAGAGGACATAGCAAGATACATAATATACATGCCTATCTAGCAGTTTTATCATGCACAAGAAATAAACAAGAAAGAACAAGAACAAGACAATGACTACGAACACGAATACGGACACACGAACACTAGAACAAACTACGCATAATGAACTGCCGGATGAACGATAATCACGAGATCAATGGAAGAAACCAAACTCTCGTCCCGAGTGTGGACTCACTGGTTTGAACTAAACACTAACCCTTGTCCCGAGTGTGGACTCTCTGGTTAGTACTAAACACTAACCCTCGTCCCGAGTGTGGACTCTCTGGTTAGTACTAACCCTCGTCCCGAGTGTGGACTCTCTGGTTAGTTCACAGCAAGGCACCCTCGTCCCGAGTGTGGACTCTCTGGTGCAAATACTACATCCTCATCCCGTGTGTGGACTCTCTGATGTAAACACCCTCGTCCCGAGTGTAGACTCTCTGGTGCAAGTCAAGTCAAGTCTACACCCTCGTCCCGAGCGTGGACTCTCTGGTACAATAATCGACATCCTAGTCCCTAGTGTGGACTCACGGATGTAAACAGATCAAGAAAAATACCCTCGTCCCGAGCGTGGACTCTCTGGTGCCAAGGACACAATATCAAGGATTTAGCAGTTCAATTACACGTACTCATTCTATGACACGACTCAAGCAAGGTACTGACGATAAACTCCAAGTGGGAACCTAAAGACCAAACATGAACACGGCTATAAATAATAAAACAACTCCACAGAAAATAACACGAAAAGCACATGTCCATAAATAATCCAAAAGCTGGAAACTGAAAAAATACATGTAATAAAACTGTAGAGGAAGGCAAGGTATACTTGCCTGGTGTTTGTTCAATTCATGCAGACTGAAGGTGCTAATTCGTATCCAATTCTGGGCATGTTCTAGTACCGCTAGGATCCATACAAAACCTACCAAGTCAAACAGACCACCATGAATCATTACACAACTATTTAGGTACATGCCCATCCTAATGACAGAATTATAGTGTTTGGTCCAAGAATATAATCTTTCTTCATATATATATATATATATATATATATATATATATATATATATATATATATATATATATAATAAACAAACGCTTTTTAGGTCTCTCTAGAAAATTACTCACAATTATATATATTTACAATCAATATAATAAGTAAAGTATCTATAGCACTTATATCAAATCATATATAATTATATACCCTTATAAAACCTATATTTTCCTATAACCTTTTCCTCCATAAAAGCATTTAACTTGCACTAGTGGATATACTTCTTGTTTATGTAGAAAAATTTTTAAGATACATCTCCCAAACTCCTAGTATATACTATATACTCATTTAATAAGCCATATTATGTATATAACTAAGGTGGAGGGGTAAAGTAGGAACTACCAAGGTTAATACTGCTGCTACTGCTCGTTCCTTCTCTTCTTCAAGAGTATTTGACAGCGGTTGGACACTCAAGCTTTCCTGGAGGTCGCTGGGAGTGTTCGGCCCATATAGCTCGACACGGGGTCTCCATGAAACGACACACCTCCCGTCAACAGGCTTGGCTACTACACGCACACGACTGTCTTGAGGAGAATCCGTGCTGGTACATCCCGTCGGCTGGCTTCATTCTATGGACACGTTCGACGTTGGCACAAGATGACGTTGTCTTGCGTCATGCCTAGGCGTGCCTCTCGTCGACGACTTGCATATCTTGCATAGGCTCATTGAGCACCTCATGCTGCATCGTAGGGAAGAAGGTGTCGAGGTCCAACCTGGCGCTTCCTCTCGTACAACACAGTCAGGACCGCAGCACCGCGGGGTCATGGGATGAAGCATGGAGGTCCGATTGTTTGTAAGGATGCTCCTCCTGGCCGAGTATGCCAAGGCTGTGGAGACTCGTCAGGGCTGGGGAAACAAGATGGAGGTGCGGGGATAGGGTGTTGGTTTAGGGTTTTCCCGCAACTCTCCTATGTGCGTGTGTATACATATATGCAGGAGAAAAGTTGGCGTGAGCTGGGTTCGGGTCTGCTGTAGCCCGGAATGGCTGGGCTCGGGATGCTACTAATTCTGGACTTTCTCAGCTGTGGGTTTGCATTATTAGGTCTTAAACATTAATCTCTTCCAAATTGGATACTTGTCATATTAGGAATTTCATCTAGAATTTTGATCAATAAGCCCTGTGAAATAATCAATAGCAATATTCAAATAGGTAAAGATGTAGACGGCCCTGCAACAGCACATCAATTCTTTACATGTTTGACAACTACACATTCAAGGTCATTCAAAATTGACTCAAAGAGTTTGACTTAAGAACGTTTAAATACTCAAAAGATAAATAACCAAGTCTCAACTGTCAAAGTATGATTTAGAAAATTGACAGTTACACGTTCAAGATCATAGAACTAGTTCATCTACTCTTTTCTATTCATATGATATATATAACAAACTCACTCGAACTCGAAGAGTTTGGCTTCAGAACGATTAAATTCTTAAAAGTAAATAACCAAGTTTCGATTGCCAAAGTGTGGGTTTGGTTGGCTTCTGTTTTCATCCAAATCGTTAGATATTAAACTATGAAGCTATATCATACCAATTTAGTTCAAAACCAAATAGCACACAGACAAATTTGCTTTGCCTATGATAATTTAGACAAACAGTGCCATTAGTTTGCTTACGTACCAAACCGTTAGCTGACATTGATAATGAAAGCTGAAGGTAGGAAGTAAAACATATAAACAGGACATGAACGAGGTGCATCATATACAATTGATAATGTATAAATTCTCGATAAACAGCAGAACATAAACTTATAATATGATACAAAAGAAGAGGGAAAAACTTTCTTGGCATTATCATGCCAAAAACCAATTTGATAATAGCAAGGTTCATTTCATAATCATCTTACCAGTAAGGCATCTAGATGATTCAATACATAAATGTGGTGCATGTCTAAAAGTTACTTTTTTCCATGAATATAAGATTACCTGAAAGTAAAATCATCATCCTCTCTACTCTCTCTCATACTAACTATTTGTATATATAGGTACTCATATTAATTACCAAAACAAAATGCTCATTTTAGACATTATTATCATATTATCAATTAAAATATTGTCTTTAATAACAATGAACTTATATGTATCAACCTTTATAAAATCGTATACTCAAGAGTAGGCACACTCACAAGTGTATCTAATCCCACGATACACAAGGATACATTTATATGAATATTATTTAATGTATATATCCAAGATAATTTAAATAGCAAAATAATATATATTTAATATTCAATTTACAAGGGTTACCTACTAGACCATAAAATGAACCAATACCTATATACACTCATCTATACATTATACATGGACGTCTTTCGTCTCACTACTCGCCTACATGGGCTTGGTCCGGTTCGGTCCAGTCTGGACCAGTTTGGTACCACTGTGTCACTTAACATCAAACAATATTAATAATGAATAATTAAACTATTGATAGAGGTTAAGTCGCACATTGGCCTGGTTTTCCTAGTTAGGACATCACTATGGCTCGGCCTTCCCTACCAGGGCTAACACACTAGTCAAAGCACGTCACTGAATTGTCTGTGCCACGGTTTCTAGTTATCTTGTACTCCAATTCCTAATCATGGCTAGAATCATCTACCGTAATAATTATCTAAATAATTATTTATAAAATCCAAAAATCACCATTAAAATCAGAAAATAAAATATCTCGAAATTTCTGGGAAGGAGAGCTACAACCATCACTCCAATAATTCAAAATAAATCCAAAATTTTCAAAATGGCCAAATTAGCCTCAAGTTAAAATGTGGTAGTGACAGAGGCGGCTTACTCGGCCGACGAGAGAAGGGGAACCGGGCCAACATGTTTCGAGCTCAAGCCAGACTCAAGAAAATAAATAAAATCGAGGAAAGCTATTGGAAACATAAGGCTAACACAAAATTGGACATCGATGGCAACAAAAACACAAAGTTTTACCATGCCTGCATCTCCAACAGGAATAAAAAACTCATCATCATTAGGATTGAGAAGGAGGACGGTGTCAGTACTTCTAAATCTGAAGAAATCAATGAGGAAGCGATCAAATTTTATAGCAATCTTCTTTCCAAATGCATGGTGAGCCAGGATGACCTCCTTCTTAGCATCATCCCGGTTCTCAGCTTTCTGGAGGAATACGCTTCCATTGTATAGGACCTGACTTGGGAGGAGCTCAAGTCCATTGTCCATGGCATCAACGCCAACAACAATACAGGTCCTGACGGCTTCTGTGGATTTTTCTTTATTCATTATTCGGATCTTGTGGGGCACGATATCGTGCAGGCTGTCAAAGCTTTCCTACAGGGCCCCCCCTTCCCAACGCTATTACTCACACTCTTCTTGGCCTTATTCCGAAAAGAGACAACCCCGGATCATTCACGAACTTTCGTCCGATTAGCCTTTGAAATGTCATCAACAAAATCCTCTCGAAGCTTGTGGAGGATAGATTGAAGCCGATCCTCCCCCGCATCATCTTCGCCGAACAGAGTGGGTTCGTCAAAGGAAGGGAAATCCTCGACAATATCCTTCTTGTCCAGGAGATCATCTCTACCATCGGCTGCAAAATTACGGCAAAAATGTCGCGATCATGATCGACATGGAGAAAACATATGATAGACCGGACTGGCACTTTCTCATCTGGGTTTTGAGGAAGGTTTGGGTTCTCCGAATCCTGCATCAATATTTTTTGTAGACTAATCTCCAATTGCTGGTTTTTCGTCTGTGTTAATGGAGTTTCACAGGGCTTTTTCTCCTCATCCTGCGAAGTGTGTCAAGGAGATCCTATCTCTCCAACGCTATTTGTGATCGCGGTCAAGGTGTTAAGACGGCAGCTTATCTACGTGGGCAAGGTGCCCAACTTTGGGAGGTTCCTGACGCCTTTGGGATGTCCCCTAATCACGCACCTTGCCTATGCAGATGACTTCATGATTTTCTGTGCCTGAACAAACCCACCCTGGCCATTATCCATAAAACTTTGGCCGGATATGAAGAATGCTCGGGTTAGATCATCAACAGGGAGAAGACCATTGCCTGTGTCCACCACTCAATTGCGGAAGGTCGTAGGTAGGAGTTAGCGTGGAACAGCGGCTTCAAGGTGGCTTCTCCTCCATTCGACTACTTCGACTGTCCCATGACTTGCGGCCGTCGTACCTCAATCGCTTTTGAGCCTCTCATACAGAAGATCAAAAAAATGTATTGAAGGTTGGTACAACAAAACCCTTTCCCCGGGTGGGAAGATCACTCCCATAAGACATGTTCTGCTCTCTATCCTGACTCATATCTTGTCAGCTACCAACCCTCCCAAGCACATTATGGAACATAGAAAGGGTGTTTCAATTCCTTCTTTTGGGGTCAGCAAAACAATAAAGAGAAACATAGGTGGAGCTCATGGCAGTTTATTTCAAAAACTAAAGAGGAAGGCGGTCTGGGAATTAAGAAATTAGAGTACGTGGTGATGGCGTTATCCATCAAAATGTGGTGGAAGGTTCGTGTTCAGGACTTTATTTGGAGCCGGTATATTCGAGCAAAATACATCAAGCTCCGCCAAATGAGCTCGTCATTGACTCAATAAACGATGCCACACATCGTGCCGAAGCACGTGTCTTTGCTATAGCCAAATCTTAGACTTCATATTTGTTGCAGACCGTGCACACATTTCTTTGATTCATTCGTAACGTGCTTACACTTCTTTCGACTTAACGGACACTGTGTATACACTTCTTTACTCAATCTAAGGCATGCACGCGGATTGTCGCTATTATGTAGACTCATCTATATGAAAGGTCACTAACAATGTCAAGCTATCTTGGACATGGCTTAGGATAGATGCGATCATCCAATGCGGGTACCTAGCCCATGGAAGCCCCGAATCTTACGACGGTCATCCAGGGTAATCAGCCCATGGAAGCCCCGAATCTTCTATGCGATATATCCAGCATCCTGCTTTTCCATCTTGCTTCTTCCTAGGCCGACATAATTCTGGTGCCCCGGCAATTCATTCGAGGAAGACTATGCCTTGTGCATAAGTTGTCCATGACCATGCAATGGTGCCTACCTAACTCACCATTTGTCACGCCCCAGAACCAAAATACTGGAGAGCGGAGGACAGACACAGCCAGCTACATACCTTAAAGTGCATCCAGCCTCGTAATACGGTCACTGCTGTCTAGATGCATGAGGGTTTATCTACAAGCCATCAATCTCTTAAGGTCAAGAACAAGCCTAGTATCTCAATCTCAAGCAAGTAAACACATGTACAAGATGGTATATCATCAGACATACAAAGTAAGGCGTCCCATATATTACATATTCAGATGATCATGAAGCTAGTCATACAAAATGGGAAGACTAGCAAGAGTTTAAGTCATATATGATCAACCCTAAGATTTGTCAATCATGTTACAGTCCATAGGCAGACAGAAAATATAAGTTTTCAACACGAGCTAACACTTGCTCGACGGCTAAATGCCTCAAAAGAATCATTTACAATAGAGTGGGATAGCAAAATAAAATCTACTCGTTGCCAGGGTTGCGTCTAGTATTCACCATTTGGCTGGAAGGCTGGAATATGCTCGAAAGCTACTCCGAAATCTGGCCATACAAAACCAGCTGGATCAGACCCCAAAAAGAGCAAGTGCCACAAGGGAGGCTTCACTTAAGAACTAAAACCAGCATATTGGAACACAAGGACATGAATAATAACAAGAAAAGAAGAAGAGTTAGAAATATGATAAAAATGACAAGATAACTAAGGAGCTGTCCCGAAAGCCAAGTTATAACCCGTAACCCAAACAAGGACCGGGGTGTAATCCTTCACCTGAACATGACTTAGTCTCTAATCATTTATCAACAACAGTAAGGCATAGATCAAAATGCACAAAAGTAATCATGTACTACTTCTAAACAAGCTAGACTAGACGTGATTCCATTCATCAATTATGACCAAACAATGAGTACGGCTTGATACTTTAACTAACTAGGTTTATCACAAGCCTAATTACTACAAGATGCAATGAGATGTTTCAGCAGTCACAAGCCATGCAGACTACCCAGTTATCCTTTTGCAGGTTGAGAGAGTTGATTATGTGACTTTGTGGTGCAACACATGACAGTGTGCTGAAAATGTGTCCTACTCGTCGGCAGGCTACAATTCCACTTGAGGCGCCCAGATAACAGGATTGTCTGTGGCTGGAAAATCTCGTTATGAGCTACTTGATCAATCTAGTCATTAACTTAGTCAGATTCAGTGTGAGTCCCTGACCGTGGTAATCAGAAATCTATGTCCTAACCATGATGCAAGACGGGACATATAGCTTGGACAGGCACAATCAAGAGAAATTATCCACGGTATCAAGACGAGAGTTACTTGTTACTTGTCAAGATTACTTGTCAGGAGTGCGCCACAATGGACCACTATCAAGCTTATACATGTCATGTCAAGTTTACTTTTACTTGTCAAGAGTGCGCCGCGACGGGCTACTATCAAGAATTATTAAGACTGGTTCATATTATCATGTCCAAGTTCGTGTCAAGTCATGTTCATGCCAAGTCCAATGCTAGCAAATCATGTTATGCTCAAGTCTATCATGCTCAACAAGTTATTAAGTCGGGTCGTCAAAGAACAAGTTGAGTACAGGGTACAAACAAAGATCCCAATATTATACTAAGAACCATGAGGACAAGACTGGGTAATGTAACAAGAATTATTATGGCAAGAAATAGCGTAAGGGATAAAAGGAGGGGGTGCCAGGACACCATGCGCCCAGTGGCAGTATGTGCCAGGGCAGCATGCGTCCAGGACATCATGCGCCAGGGCAACATGCGCCTAGAAAAGCATGTGCCCAAGGCAGCATACGGCCAGGGCAGCATGCGCCCAGAACAGCATGCGCCCACATGCTAGGGACAGAGTGCACTTAAAGGATGTATGGGTGACTGTCTTCTATGGCTTAGTAGGCGCATATTAATGGCTATGCGCCCAAGCAGGAAGAACTATATGGTTTGGGCGCATATAATGGCTATGCGCCCAAGTAGAAGGAAGTATGCATATTACTTTGGGCGCATATCAATGGCTATGCGCCCAAGCAGGAAGAAGTATGTGGGTTGGGCGCATATCAATGGCTATGCGCCTAACACTGCTCATCTTCTCCAAGCAGCCCGCATGTGTTCATGGAAACCCATGAACTAAAAGTGGCCTAACTCTTGCTCAAAATAAGTCAAAATCGTGATTTTCAAGGGTCTAAATTGGATAGAACAAAATTCTCTACAACATGAAATAATCAAAACTTAAAATAACAAAGTTTGATAGATCAAAATCCAAGAATTTCGAAAGTAAAGTAAACTTAGATCTATAAGAAATTATCCACCAAAATAAAAGTGCTAAGTACTAAAGGGTCTTAGAAACTTGTAGGGAAGACAATAGAACAATAAAAATGGGGGTTCCTTCATGAAGCAAGATGCACTTGCCTAAGGTATAGGTAGAGAAGTAAATAAAGAAGAAGAGTAAATGAAGAGTTATGGAGGAGAGAGAGTGGAGTTGTGTTAAATAGGTTCTTCATGATGAACCAACTTAACCCACCAAGCCAAGCCAAGCCAAGCCAAGCCAAGCCAAGCCAAGTTAACATGCCATGATGAGCCAACTAAATTAAACCAAGACAAAATAAACCGAATCAAGATTAAACAAAGATTAGCTAAGCAAGACAAGACAAAATATGGGTCACCCGACAAATGTCAGAAATCCGTACACGTAAACTGGAAATACATATAACGAAAAAATGGGAGTGATAACTCTACCCACCTTAAAAGAATTTTTTCCTCAGAATTAAATCAAGAGGCTAGAGATGTCCGAGCAAGCTATACTAATCACAACAATCTACGACTATCAGTCAATTAAGCAAACATTCATGCAAGTGAGGAATTTAAAAGCATAAGTCTTAAGGAAGACATTATACCTTATGAGTCAAACAGGTGTGGATATCGTGATCGGATATCATCCTCATGTTCCCACGTTAACTCACCCAAAAAGTGATGACCCCAAGCAATGCGGACTAAACTAATAGTCTTGTTCCTGAATACCTTCACTCTTCAGTCCAATATGGACACGGGTCTTTCCTCATACGAAAGGTTGGTACCAACAACCAATTCCGAATGATCAAGAATATGGCTCAAATTTGGGATGTACCATCACAATTGGGATACATATAACACGTCATGTACCTCACGTAACGAAGGCAGAAGAGCGAGACGATAGGACACATCACCTACTCGCTCAAGAATATCGAATGGTCCTATATACCTAGGACTGAGCTTTCCCCGCACGCCAAAACGAATGACGCCACGGGTAGACGAGATCCTAAGGAATACGTGGTCGGCGATAGAAAACTCAAGGGGATGCCGATAAGAATCGGCCCAATGACGCTGGCGATCCTGCGCAACTCGAAGATGATCTCTGACTTGTATGACCACCTCGATAGTCTGCATAGCCGTCTCTGGACCAAACATCTACCTCTCGCCTATATCATCCTATGCTAACAGGGATCTGCACTTTCTGCCATACAATGCCTCAAATGGTGCCATCTGGATACTGGCCTGGAAACTGTTGTTATAGGAGAACTCTACTAGATACAGGTAATCTTTCCACGAACCATCAAAGTCAAGCGTACAAGATCGCAACGTATCTTCAAGAGTCTGGATCGTGCGTTCTGACTGACCATCTGTCTACGAATGATAAGCTGAACTGAACTTGAGACGAGTCCCCAAACTCACTTGAAGACTCCGCCAAAAGTACGATGTAAATCTTAAATCTCTGTCCGATACGATACTAACTGGCACTTCATGCAACCTGACTATCTTTCTGAGGTACATCTCTGCTAGCTGTTCAGTCGACTGACTAATCCTGAAAGGGAGAAAATGTGCTACCTTGGTGAGACGGTCAACTATAACCCATATAGCATCCCTGCCAGCTGGGGATTTAGGTAATCCAGTTACAAAATCCATGGTAATATGTTCCCACTTCCATTCTGGGATTGGTAAAGGCTGAAGAAGTCCAACTGGTCTCTGATGATCAGCTTTGTCTTGTTGGCAAACTAAACAATGAGAGACAAACCGAGCTATCTCCCTCTTCATGCCATTCTACCAGAAATGCTGATGAATATCACGATACATCTTCGTGCCACCGGGATGAATTGAATACTGTGAACTATAAGCCTCTGCCAGGATCTCTTGTCTGATGTCATCACTGGGTGCACAAAGACGCCTTCCATATCGAAGTGTACTATCCTCATGAATGCTTAACTCTATTCTTCGTCCTGCTTCACATTCTGCTCGAAGTCGCTGAAGCTTAGAATCCGTCGACTGAGCTATCTTGATCCTCTCAACTATATTGGACTGAACTTGCATACTGGCCATCAATGCCATATTAGTGAGAAGAACTATCTCTATACCCATCTTCTGAAGATCTACTAACAACTCTGGTTGCGCTGTCAGGAAATAAACTCCGGCTCTTCTACTCAACTCATCTGCAACTACGTTGGCCTTCCCAGGATGATATTGCAGGTTGATGTCATAATCCACAAGTAGCTCTAGCCATCTCCTCTGATGCATGTTAAGCTCCTTCTGAGTAAACATGTACTTAAGAATCTTGTGGTCGATAAAAATCTCTACCCGATCTTCATACAAGTAATGCCTCCATAGCTTAAGTGCGAAAACTACCGCTGCTAATTCCAAGTCATGGGTTGGATAATTTCTCTCATGATCATGAAGCTAACGTGACGCATAAGCTACTACCTTACCGTGTTGCATTAAGACACATCCCAATCCTCTTCCTGATGCGTCACAATAAACTGAAAGTCCTCCAGTCCCATCTGGAAGCGTGAGAATGGGGGCCGTCATCAATCCTTTCTTCAACTTCTCAAATAAATTTTGTCACTCTACTGTCCAAGCAAACTGTACTTCCTTACGAGTCAACTGTGTCAGGGGTACAAAAATTCGGGCGAAGTCTGATACAAATCGTCAGTAATAGCCGGCTAATCCTAAAAAACTGTGAACTTCTACTACGATATTGGGTACTGGCCATGTCTCTATAGCCACTATCTTCTGGGGCTCCACTTTCACTCCACCTCTGGTGATGATGTGACCCAAGTACGAAATGAGATCAAACTAAAACTCGCACATGCTGAACTTTGCGTACAACTGGTATTCCCTGAGAATTTGAAGGACTACACGGAGATGTTGCTCATGATCTGCCTCATTCTTGCTATAGTCTACGATGTCATCTATAAACACTATCACAAACTGGTCCAAATAGGGCATGAAGATACGATTCATGAGGTCCATGAATTAGCGCATTGGTCGCTCCAAATGACATAACAAGGAATTCACAATTCCCATATCTTGATCTGAATGCTGTCTTCGGGATGTCTTGCTTTATTACTCTGATCTGATGGTATCCTGATCGCAAGTCAATCTTCGAGAATACTGTCGCTCTATTGAGTTGATCGAATAAATCATCCATCCTTGGTAGAGGATATCTGTTCTTGATTGATACAGAGTTCAAGGTACGATAATCAACACATAATCTTGACGTACCATCCTTTTTTTATAAGAAGTATCGGGGCTCCCCAAGGTGATCCACTAGCACGAATGAACCCCTTGGTTCTGAGTTCTTCAATCATCTTGTACAAGATCTCCAACTCGAAGGGTGCCATCCTGTAGACTCTCTTCGATACTGATGCCGTTTCTGGAATCAAATCAATGGTAAACTCTATCTCTCTCTCTCTCTAGGGGCATGCCTGGAAGCTCTTCAGGAAATATATCAGAAAACTCTTCTACTATTCTGGAAAACTGAACTGCATTTGCTACTGCCATCCGTAATACTGGTGGAGAAGGTTCTACTTTGCCTCTGGAAAATGAAAACTCTGCTTCGCCGAAAATACCAAAAATAATTCTGCCAAGATGGCGTCTATTCTTGCATATTGATCCTTCAACCAATCCATTCCTAGGACCACATCATAGTCGGCCATCGAAAATTCTATCAATCTAGCAAAAAACTCTCTACCACTAACTACAATTCGACACGAGAAAAATACTCTATCAACTCCCACAAGACCGTTACCAGTAAGTATATTGAGCCTTATTGATAATGACTTGGGCTCCAGTCCTATCCATGTTGCGAATCGTACAGATATGAATGAATGTGATGCACCTGAATCAAACAATACTGATGCTGGAAAAGAGTTAATGAGAATGGTACCGGCCACCACCTCACCTGATGCTAATTTTTCTGCCACGGTCAGAGCCATTGCTTGACCTTGTCCTCTTGGTGCTTGTCCCCTCTGCTGGTGACCTCTCTGCCTGTTCTGAATCTGAACCTGGGCATACTGTTGAGCCTGAGGCAGCAATGGCCTCGGAGGCTGGTACTGCTGCTGCTGCACTGGTGCTGGACCCCTAATCGATGGACTGGTCAGGATTGACGATGATAACTGGCTCTATGTGGACAGGACCCTATCTTGTGATCCGGTGTCCTACGAACCAAGCATAATCCCTGTGTGTTGCGACACTCTGATACCACGTGTCTAGGCTTCCCACAATGAGTACAACCTATTGCGAAAGATTGCTTCTACTTCTGTTGCTGAGGGTATGTCGGAGTCGAGTACTGCACTGACGAAACTGGGGTCGTCCTCCTAGGAGCTCCAATAGTCAAGGCTCTAGCTGCCGGGCTGGTGCTGACGACTAGGATATCTGCCCATGATACCTCTTTCGTCCTCTGGTTCGATCTACTATCCTCTGGAAGGTATACTCATCCCTCCTCGCTGCTCGCAAAACAACATCAAATGTCTGGTGCTCAAACTGCTCCACTGCTAGAATTATCTCTAGGTGGAGTCCCTGCTGGAATCGTTGTACTCGGTCCAATTCGGTTGCCACCAAGGCGGAAGCAAATCGACTAAGTCTTGAAACTCAGCCACATAACCATCGATCGTCCTCTCCATCTGCTTGAGATTGTTGAATCTGGTCTGCAGGTCGTACCGAACCACTGCATCAAAGTACTTTATTTGGAACTTGTCACTGAATACCGCCCATAAGATAGGCATCACCAATCCAACTGCTAACATCGCCCACCAGCTGCGGGCAAAGTCAAATAACTGTAGGCGCACAATGGCCACCTTCTCTCCTTCTGGAATCTGAGCTGCCTCCAGGATAACCTCTATATCCTGAAGCCACGCATCAACAGCAAAAGCATCTTCACTGTCGTCAAAGAAATGAGGGTTCAGGTGCTTGAAGCTGTTGGCTGTATTGTTTCCTTAGTAACCAACTCTGTCCGTAGCATCTTGTACTATCTGGTGCAGGGCATCGCCCCAACGATCTTGTGATGCAAGCAATTCTCGGATGAGCCCTACCAGGACTCCATTATCAGGCTTTGTAGGCTGGACTGACTGAACTGGCGGCTCATGATCTCCGGAAGGCATAACTCAGGATGCGGCTCCTGATTACTGGGCTTGGTCCCCAGGGTGTGGCTGGTTCACTGGGGGTTCTCCTCCCGGCTGATCGGTAGGACCAGGAGCAATGCCACTGAAAAAATGACATAGAAAACAATAAGGAAGGACCAAGATAGATCGATGATATAAGCATGTGATCAGGTCAAGATTTCAGAAAGATTAGAAGACACGAGAAGAGATCAAGGGCGAGTGCTGACTGAGACATCTATCTGGTAAAACCCTCACACATATTGATTCACAAGACCTGCATGGGCCACCACTTAAACCGTGTCACGCTCCAGAACCAGAATACTGGAGAGCGGGGGACAGACATAGCTAGCTACGTACATTGAAGTGCATCCCACCTTGCAATACGGTCACGGCTGTCTAGATGTATGAGGGTTTATTTACAAGTCATCAGTCTCTCACTACTAAAATATCATCAAATAGCGACGTAACGTAGCGACGGTAAGAAATTACGTCGCCAGTAGCGACTTCTTTATAAACACGTCGCAAAACGTCGCTGGCTAGCGACGTTCTGCAACAGGAGTATACTACGTCGCTGAATAGCGACGTTCAGCGACATATTATAAGTATATGTCGCCATTGTTGCCTATAAGCGACGTCCGGTTTTCGTCGCCAAATACGTCGCAAATTGGTTTTAGCGACGTATTTTCCTTATTTAGCGACGTCTCCTGACGTCGCTAAAATGGGTTATTTTAGTAGTGTCTTAAGGTCAAGAACAAGCCTAGTGTCTCAATCTCAAGCAAGTAAACACATGTTACAAGATGGTCGATCATCAGACATACAAAGTAAGGCATCCCATACATTATATATTCAGATGATCATGAAGCTAGTCATACAAAATACGAAAACTAGCAAGAGTTTAAGTCATACATGATCAACCCTAAGATTTGTCAATCATGTTACAGTCCATAGGCAGACAAAAAATATAAGTTTTCAACACGAGCTAACACTTGCTCGACGGCTAAACGTCTCAAAAGAATAATTTACAATTGAGTGGGATAGCAAAATAAAACCCACTCGTTGCCAGGATTGCGTCTAGTATTCACCATCTGGCTGGAAGGCTGGAAGATCCTCGGAAGCTACTCCAAAATCTGGCCATACAAAATTAGCTGGATCAGACCCCAGAAAGAGCAAGTGCCACAAGGGAGGCTTCACTTAAGAACTAAAACCAGCATATTAGAACACAAGGACATGAATGATAACAAGAAAAGAACAAGAGTTAGAAATATGATAAAAATAACAAGATAACTAAGGAGCTGTCCCGGAAGCCAAGTTACAACCCGTAAACCAAATAAGGACCGGGGTTGTAACGCTTCACCTGAACATAACTTAGTCTCTAATCATTCATCAACAACAGTAAGGCATAAATCAAAATACACAGAAGTAATCATGTACTGCTTCTAGACAAGCTAGACTAGATGGGACTCCATTCATCAATCACGGCCAAGCAATGAGTACGGCTTGATGCTTTAACTAACTAGGGTTATTACAAGCCTAATTACTACAAGATGCAATGAGATGTTCCAGCAGTCACAAGCCCTACAGACTACCCAGTTATCCTTTTACAGGTTGAGAGAGTTGATTAGGTGACTTTGTGGTGCAACACATGATAGTGTGCTAGAAATGTGCCCTACTCGTCGGCAGGCTACAAGTCCACTTGAGGCGTCCAGATAACGGAATTGCCCGTGACTAGGAAATCTCGTTATGAGGTACTTGATCAATCTAGTCATTAACTTAATCAGATTCAGTATGAATCCCTGACCGTGGTAATCAGAAATCCATGTCCTAATCATGATACATGATGAGACATATAGCTTGTACAGGCACAATCAAGAAAAATCACCCACGGTGTCAAGACGAGAGTTACTTGTTACTTGTCAAGATTACTTGTTAGGATTACTTGTCAGGAGTGCACCACAAAAGGCCACTATCAAGCTTATACATGTCATATCAAGTTTACTTGTTACTTATCAAAAGTGCGCCGCGATGGGCCACTATCAAGAATTATCAAGACTGGTTCATATTATCATGTCCATATTCGTGTCAAGTCGTGTTCATGCCAAGTCCAATGCTAGCAAGTCATGTCATGCTCAAGTCTATCATGCTCAACAAGTTATTAAGTCGGGTCGTCAAAGAACAAGTCGAGTACAGGGTATAAACAAAGATCCCAATATTACACTAAGAACCATGAGGACAAGTCTGGGTAATATAACAAGAATTATTATGGCAAGAAATGGCACGAGGAATAAAAGGAGGGGGTGCTACGATACTATGCACCCAGAGGCAGCATGTGCTAGGGCAGCATGCGCCCAGGACATCATACACTAGGGCAGCATGAGCCCAGGAAAGCATTCGCCCAGGGCAGAATGCGCCCAGAACAGCATGCGCCCACATGCTAGGGACATGGTGCACTTAAAGGAAGCATGGGAGACTGTCTTCTATGGCTCAGTGGGCGCATATTAATGGCTATGCCCCCAAGCAGGAAGAACTATCTGGTTTGGACGTATATATTGGCTATGCACCCAAGCAGAAGGAAGTATGCATATTGCTTTGGGCGCATATCAATGGCTATGCGCCCAAGCAGGAAGAAGTATGTGGCTTGAGCGCATATCAATGGCTATGCGCCCAACACTGCTCATCTTCTCCAAGCAGCCCGCATGTGTTCATGGAAACCCATGAACTAAAAGTGGCATAACTTTCTCAAAACAAGTCAAAATTTGGATTTTTAAGGGTCTAAATTGGGTAGAACGAAATTCTCTACAACATGAAATAATCAAAACTTAAAAATAACAAAGTTTGATAGATCAAAACCCAAGAATTTCAAAAGTAAAGTAAACTTAGATCTATAAAAAATTATCCACCAAAATCAAAAATGCGAAGTACTAAAGAGTCTTAGAAACTTGTAGGGAAGAAAATGGAACAATAAAAATAGGGGTTCCTTCATGAAGCAAGTTGCACTTGCCTAAGGTGTAGGTAGAGAAGTAAATGAAGAAGAAGAGTAAATGAAGAGTTATGGAGGAGAGAGAGTAGAGTTGGGTTAAATATAAGGTTCTTCATGATGACCAACTTAACCCAAACCTAACCAAGCCAAGCCAAGCCAAGTTAACAAGCCATGATGAGCCAACTAAATTAAACCAAGACAAAATAAACCGAATCAAGATTAAACAAAGACTAGCTAAGCAAGACAAGTCAAACACGGGTCATCCGACAAATGTCAAAAATCCGTACACGTATACTAAAAATACGTATAACGAAAAAAATGGGAGTGACACCATATGACTCAAACCATGTTCTTCTTTTACTCATAAACCATGTTTTCCATACTTTATTGGAGACTCCCAAACGAGGGACTGCCTAGGCGACAAACGGTCGCGTGATCTTTTCTATTCTTTGAAACCCAGGTAACGGCTAGTGCATAGCCTTCCTATTTAACTTCAAAGTATGTTCCATACGTGCCATAGATCATGGCATACTTCTTATTTAAATAATTGTGATTCGTGTCATAATCAAATTGTGTTCTGTGCGACACTGTCGTCCAAGTCATACTCTATATGACGAGCCTTGAGACCATGGAAACGTATGGCTATACCAAGCCATGGAACCGTGGGACCGCACACGTGCTCAATTTGAATAATCGTGTTCTTTGAGTGCCATAAGCATGCCATCTTTCATAAGACCGATAGTGAGACTGTGGGGCATAATTGCTATACAAAACAATAGGATCGTAGAGACGTGCCTACTATGACTTTAATAGTCCGTGGCGTAACTTTGTCTAACTCAATCGTGCAATCGAATGACCTAGTGACAACTTTGAAAACCATCGTGCAGAATGTCTAAGCAACATTAGGACACTTTTTTCTTCATGTTCTACACACATACTTGACTCAATAGAATTATTTCTTTAGCCATGTGGATTCATCTCTTTTATTATCAAGTCTATTCAGTACAATAAAAATTTCTTTTATTAGTGTGAAGGCCAAGCTGAGACAAGTTTACCAAAGCCACCCACCTGAGCGAGGAGTTATCTCGACCGAGCGAGACTTCGAGCAAGTCGTTGCATAGCTAAGTCCAAATGTCGTTGTGTTTTGATTTCTCCGGTTGAACTGAGCGGGACATGACATTACATAATATACCACTCAGAAAAAGTTTCGTCCTCGAAACTTATTGAGTGCACACTCATCGACTTATTACTTCGATTTAACATCCAATGATTCTCGCACACCCTTCGCCTATGCGTTTCTTCAATCCGAGCCACGCTCGTGCCTTTTTTTTAAAATCTTGAACAACTATATCTCAAATTTGGGTAACTTATACTCGTCGTGCACACGAACAACTTAGTTCTAGAAAAAATTATCGGATCAATCAACATTCAAGTTCATTTCGAATCCAACGGTCGCACTACCATCAATATTTCCTTTGAAACACACGATTTCAAAATCCTTGATACCTTTTCGTCCCTTTAATCTCACTTGAATTCAACGTATCACTTAGTTGGATCATGCACATATTTAAGGCGTCCCCGAAATACATTCGTTTCAACCAAGCCTCGTGATAGAGAATCCGCCATTACCACTTGAGTCGGATCGTGCACATAAAGGTGTCCCCGAAATATACGTATTTCAGCCAAGTCTCGTGAGTGGTGTCTCCACATAATTGAATCGTTCTATCCACCAATACCAATATCCAATCCTGTCAATTCTCAAGAATTTTTAAGAATATTTTAGCAACTCTCACTAGGGTCTATTGCATAATTTCTCTCTCTCCGCACAAGGACGTCTGCCTAATCGCTAGGCTATCTACACTAGGCTAAAGTCAACGTCAGTATTGAAATCACCGTTCCTAAACAATGATATCAATACTGAACCCCAATCCTAAGGTCAAACTAAGTTGATAGTACATGGTCCTCCTACCCAAGCTCATATCACTCCGATTTCTAAACTACGAGCATAGATTTCTTCAATCAGCACTTGTAATTTAGTCCAAAGGGTCCGAGTCATTCAGCAAATCCATCCTACGGTAAGTTCTACTCAACCAATTCTTCGGCATATCAATATCCCACTTCCAAACTAGCAATTCGCTTAATATATCTCTTCAAACATGTACGATATAATCTATCTATCCATCCTATCCAAGTCAAGTACAACACGACACGATTTGTCACTAAACTATAATTATCATACCATATTCCCTAAGTCGTTTAACACAATTCACATATTCGATCACAAGGTCATCTAGCATAACAATATGTCACGTCCTAATCTCCTACAAGTCCAATTATCTATGCTAGACATGAAATCACCATACCAACGCTCCCGCAGGATAATCGTCATCATCGAAGCATAACTCTTCTGTGAGTCTAGATAAATTCATTCTCGATACGCACATTAGATCTATTTAATCCTCAAACTTACTTTATCGTCAATCACAAGTCCAAACAATCTTTGAATTCACCTTCGCATAAATCCACAAGTCAACATAATCCAATTGCCATATCCTGATCTTCCGTAAGTTCGATCGTCCCCGCTGGACATGAATTACCATGCCAGCGTTTCCGCAGAATGACCGTCCTAATCCGACGTGACACATATGCGAGGCTAGAGTTGTGCTCGCACAAGACAAGAACGTCAACGTTGTAGTTATCATCGAAATAATCAAGACACTTTCGTTTTTATCCCATCGCAAAATCACAATGATCGCCTACTTATAAATTCCCCGAGTCATAACAATCTTTAGATTATCGATTCAACGAATCCATCAACATTTTTATTTCGCATAGTCCGAGTAGTATCCATTCACGCAAACTTCAAGTTTATCTTGTCAACTAATCCAAACATTCATCATTATCAAAATCCTAAATTTTGTATCCATCTGGTCAATAACATTTTACACGATCATCATTCCTCGAATCAGAGTACCGCCAAGTTATCGCATATCGATCTTTGATACGCTTCAATACATCGATGATATACATAACCCGATGATCTTCTTTTGCAACTAACTCCGAGTTGTGCAACTAATACTATCGTCCAACTGGATATACGACCAACTCTTACAAATCTAAGATCAATTTCGCATATTCCGAACAAGTCATATGATCAATTCGTTCAAGCACAAATCACATTTGTTATCATCTATCTTAGTCATCGAGCAATTTCTTCTTTGATCCCTAGCGTAATTCATATACCTTCCAATCGATATTTTTATGCATGCTATCATCCAATCGTGCTAACTTTTCATATACGATTTATATCAATCTCTCAATTGAGTCATTCGTTTGTTACGGCTTAAATTTTCTTCGATTCAATCTATCTATTATTATCACTTTGTATTTCACACTCAATGTAATCCTGCCGATGCACGTCATCTTCTCGTTTGTTTGAATCAGCTGGTACTAGCTATCTAAAGTCATGATTACTTTGAATACTCTTTCTAAGATTTTGCATAGTCGTGTCGTTTGCTGATAGACTCATTGGTACCCGCATCCTCAATCGATCGACATCCCGAGGCTATCCCATAAACCACTCAGGGATAAAGTTACTCGATAAATTCTTAAAACTATTATTCGAATTGCAACCGATCACTTCGAATCTCGGTTCGAACCATTCTTCAAATTTCAAGCACGTTCATCTATAGCGCATCGATGATAACATTGTCCGATGGCACCCCTATAAATAGTCATCCAGCTTTCTATGAATCAAGTCAAACTCATTTCTATTTCGAATGATTCGAATTTCACACATAACTTGCTATTATCGACACAAATCTTGGTGTTTATGTCCAGCCCGACTTAGCCAATCGTGACTTACGTGAAATCATCTTTGTTCAACCAAAAAAATTTGTGAGAATTTAAAATATATATAGACTTATTATATGGAGCATCCCACGGAACATTGAGAGAGAGAGAGAGCTCACCAACAATATCGATTGCGAAAACAACATTTAATATGAAGCCATCAAAGTTAAAGAATTCAATCGAAAGACCAAGGACGTAAAGTCGTGCTCTGATACCATTATGTCACGTCCCGGTTCTGCAGAACCAATCGTACTCGTTAAGGCATGATGCCACGTGAGCCTAGGTTGCGCTTACGCAAGGAGGATTCCATAATGACCGATTACAGCAGCTTACGACGGGATCGTCGCATAGAAGTCCCAAGCAGAGAAGTTGAATAACACCAAGACATGTACAAAATTATACACTTTATTGATATGGAAACAAGATTACAAAGGTGCGAAGCCAGGATTACAAGTTCGCTAGAGCTCACTTTCTCTCTGATTACAATCACTCATCTCTCTCTCATCTCTCAATACAAAACTTCAAGGATGACACTTGTGGATGCTTCAGAAGACGATGTTCATATATTATGCCCCGTATAGGTGAAGTCTTTAATGCGGTCGCACGTCTCAAAACACTAAGGAACTCCATGCCTCAGCGCGTCCAAGCGAGATCTGCTCCGATGAGCAGGTACCTGTAACATGTGCATAAAAACTGTTGGGTGGTCAGTACACAACCATACTGGTGGTGTAAGCCCTTCGCCCACACATATAAAGCCAACACGTTCATTTAATGTGTGCAACTATTCCTTTTGATTGTCTTTCTAATCTTGCCTTAGGATCGATTTTAGGACATAGACTCCTAGCCTATTTTGTATCTCTTGACCATCATCGTGCCAACAACATCAACGTCTTGACTCATGCTTGCCTTTTTGGCTTATACCTTCGGGCGTAACAACATGGTCATGCCATAAGACCCATTTGTGTGACAAACATCAAGGTCATGCCTCGCAACACAGTGCAATCCATTCATACATGCCTTATGTCTGTTCCATTTCAACATGAACCGACTCAAATCATACTCATAGACTTATGTCATTGACTCAACAAACGACACCACACCTCGTGCCGAAGCACATGTCTTTGCTATAGCCAAATCTTAAGCTTCATATTTGTTGCAGATCGTGCACACATTTCTTTGACTCATTCGTATCGTGCTTATACTTCTTTCGACTTAACAGACACTGTGCATACACTTTTTTACTCAATCTAAGGCAAGCACGCGGATCGCTGCTATTATGCCGACTCATCTATATGAAAGGTCACTAGCAATGTCAAGCTATCTTGGACATAGCTTAGGATAGACGGCGACCATCCAATGCGGGTAGCTAGCCCATGGAAGCCCCAAATCTCCTATGCGGTAAGCCTAGGATAGACGGCGATCATCCAGGGTAATCAGCTTATGGAAGTCCCAAATCTTCTATCCGATATATCTAGCATCCTGTTTTGCCATCTTGCTTCCTCCTAGGCCGACATGATCCCGGTGCCCCAGCGATTCATTCGAGGAAGACTACGCCTTGTGCACAAGTTGTCCATGACCATACAATGATGCCTACCTAACTCACGATATGACTCAAATCATGTTCTTCTTTTACTCATAAACCATGCTTTCCATACTTCATTGGAAACTCCCAAATGAGGGACCGCCTCGGCGGCAAATGGTCATGTGATCTTTTCCTTTCTTTGAAATCCAGGTAATGGCTACTGCATAGCCTTCATATTTTAACTTGAACAGAATGTGTTCCACACGTGCCATAGACTGTGCATACTTCTCATTTAAACAATCGTGATTCGTGCCTTAATCCAATTGTGTTCTGTGCGATACTACCGTCCAAGTCATACTCTATATGACGAGCCTTGAGACCGTGGGAACGTATGGTTATACCAAGCCGTAAAATCGTGGGACCGCACACGTGCTCAACTTGAACAATCGTGTTCTTTGAGTGCTATAAGCATGCCATCTTCCATAAGACCGATAGTGAGACCGTGGGGGCATAATTGCTATGCAAAACAGTGGGATCATAGGGACGTACCTAATATGACTTCGATAGCCCGTGGCATAACTTTGCCTAACTCAATCGTGCGGTCGAAGGGCCCAGTGCCAACTTTGAAACCATCGTGCAGAACGTCTAAGCAACATTAGGACAATTTTTTTCAAGTTCTACACACATACTTGACTCAATGGAATTATTTTCTTAGCTATGTGGATTCATCTATTTTATTATCAAGACTATTCAGTGCAATAAAAACTTCCTTTTATTAGTATGAAGGCCAAGCTGAGGCAAGTTCACCGAAGCCATCCACCTGAGCGAGGAGTTTCCTCGAGCGGGACTTCGAGCAAGCCGTTGCATGGTTAAGTCCAAACGTCGTTGCGTTTCGATTCCTCCGGTTGAACTGAACGGGACATGGCATTACAATAGGAAGAGCACAAGTTGGGATGGCAATGTCCCCCTGAACCCAATGGGAATCCGATATTTTTACCCGATGGGCACGAGTTTGGGGATTTGAAAACGGGATGGGGGCGGGGATGGGGATTAAAAAGATTCTTTGGTTGGGTTCGGGGATGAGTATAGTACTCCCCGTCTGGTAGATCCCCGACCCGGCATATCCATATGCGCAACCCATTGGAAATGGTATGGGTTCATGATCTATCTAGTAGTATATATAATTATTTTGTGAAAACCATGTTTTATTAACATGCCTTATAATTTTTTTGGAAGGGAAATATTTTGTAAGCTTATAATGTACATAAAAATATTGTTAACTAGGCGAGAGACGGAAGCGAGAAAATTCGGCACCGGAAGTGTTAACAGGACGGGGACGGGGAGTGCAATTGTTTAACGGGGACAGAGATGGAGATAAAAAATTGAACCCGACGGGAACGGGACGAAGATGGGGATTCAAACAGTATTCGGGGATGGGGATGGAAGGTATGGTCCTCGACCCCTACTCGCACCGTTGCCATCCCTAAGCACAAGGTTAAGATTCAGTTGCTTGTCCACAGGAGATCTAAGAGAAAGTTAGTACTTTGCTTTAGGGCTCGTCATCAAAGACAGAAGAAAGAGTAGAAAGAGCACAAATGGAGATTCAGGTGGTTGTCCACAAGAGATATAAGAGAAATTTCATGCTTTGCTCATAGGGCTCTCGAGAACTCGTCGCCTTCTTCCATAGAGATTGCTACGGGATCTATCTTTTCTTATTTGGAAAACAATAATTTTCTTCTTGGAAAACAATAATTTATCTGATTTCTTGTGGAAATTGTTTAGGAAAGGGGAAAAAGATTCTCTACCGTTTAACAAAATAACTGTCATTTTCGACTTTTTTTTATTTGACGTAATGTTGTTGCTTTGAATAGTACGTAATTTTTTTGAATCCACTATCGTTTTCACAGGGTTATTCCAACCCCCCCCCCCCCCCCCCCCCCCCCCCCCCCCCCCCCCCACACACACACAACCCCTTCCCCACCGCCGACCCCCCTCCACCCCCCAAACAGCTTTAAAGCATAAAGCATCCACAGTGGGAGAGATTTCAAGTGCTATATTTTAATTTTACTCAAATTTTATAGCACTTGAAGGCTGCAATTGGCACTTGTCCATACTTGAAATTTGCTAGAAAACTAATAGACACTCCAGATTTGGAGCGTGTTGTAGCTCCTCTACATTAATTTATGGGCCCACAAATATTAATCATTTTTACCAAAACAAGGAAGAAAAATAAAGAGAAAAAAGAGGGAGAAAATATCTTACCAAACATGGAAGAAAAATAAAGAGAAAAGAAGGAAGAGGTTAATTTGGAGTATTTGTTTGGAGTGTACCATTGTGTGCCAAAGGAGATACTCCAAAAGTAATAATTTACATAATTTCTAATAATTTGGAGTATCTGTTTAGAGTGTCTCCACTGTGGATGCTCTTAGCATATTTACATTTAAAACGGGGCAGAAAACAAAAATCCATAGCTAAAGGAGAATTGAGAGGAAGTTCATATTTGTGCCTCCATCATACCTAGTGTAGCGAATGTTTCTGGTGCATACCCAGAATTGACACGAATACACAAAAAAAAGGAAGAAAACAGATTGGTCATTCTACACGAACTACTCTCAAGACAAACGAAGCACACTAGTTCATGTAATTAATCTACAAACATACAACAACAACAACACAGCATTAATCATTTTCTTCCGTTCAGGGTCATATCCTCTTAACGAAAAGTATATCACATTTTAAAACCTCAATTCAAGCTCGTTTAAATCTACCTTAGACCATCTCCAATGGTGATTTCTAAAATTGAGTTCTTATCCTACTTGGCATTGTACTTTAAGGAGATTTCTATCCTAGTTGGAAGAGTTTCTACATAGAAATTGTAGACATACAAAAATGCTCTCCAATGGTTCTTTATTTCTATCCTGTGTCACATAATAAAAGAACCAATTTAATAGTGTGGGGCCCAATAATAATTGTCATGAGAGATAGGAGAATTTCTATGAGAGTTTCTACATGTAGAAACCCTCCTAGAAAGTTTCCATCCTACATCATTGCCACCTAGGATAGAAATGATGATAAAAATCACCATTGGAAGAAATTTTTTCTAAAATGGATTTATTCCATAGAAATAGGGAAGATAGAAACCCGCATTGGAGATGGTCTTAGTTCTAGCAGTTCCATTAACTACCCCTCTCTTTATTCCACCTTACTAGAGCATATCTGGAACATCTATTATGTCCATACCACCGAAGATAGTAATCTAGAGTCATCTACAGACAAACATATACAAATTAAACATAATACAACAATATATAATATTCAATAACATGTTTAGGAGTCAGAAAACACATTCGGAGAGTCTGCTAAATCTAAACTATTATACAATATGTAAATGCATACAATATATAATGCTCATGTATCTCGGCATATGACAGCAATTTTGAGCCACCATGCACGTCACTTTTTGAGTTTAAACAACTATGCAATTGCAATCTGCTAACACTGAAATATCACACTTCTTACAGTTTCATACCAGGTGTACCAAGTAAAACAAATATCATGGCTGACGTACTTGCAAAGCAACCTATTCATACTAAAGCTGAGAGCAAAGTTGGTGTCTCCATTCCCCACAGGAAACCATTTTCACGAGATTTATACTTGTCAAGACAAAGGCCTAGGATTCAAAATAGAGCCTGTTGGAGTAGCTAATGATATAATTTCCAAATATGGAAGAACAATTTACAGAACATCTGTATTTTTAAAAGATCGACCAGCATACATTCATTAAAAGGGGCACAATAAAAGATCACTAGACCACTGGAATAGTGACTGGCTCACTTGCAAAGAACATTTCAATAGAACACATTACACTACTGACGTACATTGCTTTGTACTTACGGGAGTTACAACCCTAGCCAATTTGCAGTTGATTCAGCATAAACCACAAAAAGTTGTTTGCAAATGATGAACAGCACAGCAAGAAAAAAATGATAGAGCACGACAAAATCAGCTGCTGATCCTGAGGAATATTAAGAACAGCGCATTGTGCACAAAAAAGTGCCTGCAATTTGATTGACGATCACATCAGTACCCAATAAATATGAAGAGACCGAAATTTAGAAAGATTATCCAATTCTAGAAGGTCTCTCAAGAAGATACAAGCTGTGCGGATATGTAACTAAAAATAAGCTGATTGCGTGAAGTTGGCTTGCTGGAAATATAGTGATGGTCAAGGTTCCACTTGAATGTGGCCTTGCCATTGGATAAAGCTTCGCTCACCCAGACATTATATGTGGCACAATACTTTACATTCCAAAAGGTGCATCTGAACTGAAAGCAGGTATCAAGTCTAGCATCCTTTTGAACAGTGCAAGTAGGACCCATACATGTAGACCCATCAAGAAAAGCTCATATTGACACCAGATTTCACTGTCAACAGATGCAGGATTATACGTATGAAAGTCTTTGGCATATGTGTATGTGTGTGATTGATTATTATTCACCACGATTGAGATTTTCAGATCACAAAAGAATTTCAAGCACAACAGAAAGATCCTTGAATATAAAGACATACCACATAATCAAATATCAAAAGCATCAGGTATCATGACTATGCTGATAACTCCCCAAACTCAAAACATAAGC
Source organism: Iris pallida (assembly GCA_029216955.1). Taxonomy (NCBI): domain Eukaryota; kingdom Viridiplantae; phylum Streptophyta; class Magnoliopsida; order Asparagales; family Iridaceae; genus Iris; species Iris pallida. Next base: position 12,384,362 of record JANAVB010007399.1, read on the forward strand.
AGTTGGTCATTGGCTTCTTATGTGCCCCTTTTATGTACCCTCCCCCTGCCTGAATCTTTATCAGAACATCATGACTATGCTGATAACTCCCAAACTCGAAACATAGAAAGTTGGTCATTTGCTTCTTATGTGCCTTTTATGTACCCTCCGCCTAATCTTTATCAGAACCAGAACTATGAGCGTCCTCTTTTCTTTTCTCTGATATGTTTTTCATTTCCACCACTTGTATGCTTCTTATGGGATCGAATGCTTCCATTGCGTGAGGACTGATTACGAGTTTCTTCCCTTCCTGAATCTATATCTGTGATGTCCCAACCTTTTGGAGACGCATCAGAGGAGAATCCATGATTGCTGGCTCCTTGTACCTGGGATTTCCCATTTTCAGCATCCTTCTCAATGTCAAAGGTTGTACTAACGCTAGAGTGTTCTGAATTATACCGGTCGGTTTCTCTTCTTTCATGTGTTCGCTTTATGTTCCGAGAACTCCTGTGATCGCCGCCAGAATTGCTATTGCTGGAATAATTTCTCCTGTAACTGTCCGTTTCTCTTCCTTTCTGGACTAGCCCTTTTTGCCGAGAACTCTTTTGATCTCTGCCAGAATCACTATCATCGGAGTGATCTCTCTCACTATATCGAGCTTGGGCATCAATATCATGTCTGGAATAGGACTTATCACCTGAACGACTATCGCTTCTCACTCTGTAATCACCAGTGTAATCAATTTCCTGATCTGATGATCTACATTCCTTGCTATATTGTTCATGACATTTGGATTTAAGGTTTCTTTCTGATTTTTCTTGCTCATCAGAAGAAGCTCCCCCATGCTCCCATATAGATGTATCTTCTGCTCTATGTTTCTTACGTCTTTTGTGGCTTTCAGGAGATTTGGATTTAGGCTTCCTTTCAGATTTCTCTTGTTGATTGGAAGAAGCTTTCCCTTTTTGCTGTATAGATGTACCTTCTTCTTTATGTTTCTTTCGTCTTTTATGGCCTTCGGAACTGCTCTTCTTGTGAACTTTTTGGTGTTCACTGTGTTCACTGAGAAATTTAATATCTTTTTTCATCGAGTAGTCTTCACCATTCTCTCTTCTAATACTGCTACTACTTGAGTGCTCTACTCCAACTGAGGGACGATCCCTCTTTCTATTTGAATCTTCTCGGCCAGAACCACTGTCATATACTTCCATCCTATGATAAGATCTTCTCGACCTATAAATTTTATGTTCAAACATCAGTAAACGCACAATATGAACTGCAATAAATTAGAGCTGGTAATAGTTGATGCATTGGCACTCACAGTTTTAGTGAAGCAATGATACATAAAAACAAAGTTTGTGATACAGAAATATTGCTGTGAACTTAACCACATGATCTTTATGATGTGTGACAACCAAAATTACACATCCAAAATTATAAGATACTAAACCAAGATATAAGAACGGGTGACCTGCTGTTTTTCACAACAACAACAAAGCCTGTATCCCAATTTTTGGGGTCGTCCGAAAAATTTAGACGCAGGTGGGGGGGGGGGGGGGGGGGGGGGGGGGGGGGGGGGTATGAACAATTTTGTAAGATTACAGCTTAAAAATCCACGGCAAAAATCATGGTGAATAGTACACACGCAAAAAAAGGAAAAATACTATAATCTGATGTAGAATTAGTTAACTGGTGATTTATGATTTGGATCAACATGTAACATGATAGGATAGTTATGCTAATCATACACATGATCTACAAGCTTAGACTAGAAAGAACAAACATGAAGCACAAAGCAACTGATACATTAAGGTGCTGAATCTCAAATTGAACCTAATATCATTTTAAATGTAATAAACAGTGTAGCCCTCGTGCTGCCAGCACAAAACAGGGTACAGATCATCTTCTTCTGAATATTGAAGAAATCATCATGACAGACCCTATTTAGAACAACCAAGGTCCTTCAATTTCTAATTGCTAATCATAAGCTACACCTCCACCAAAGGTTTTCCTACCCAATGGTTGAGGCCTTTGGTAGGGAATCTTGCTTCGAAGCCTGGAGGGACAGTAACACTGGCCCTTATTCTCAATACATGCCCCTAGCAAAGGCGGCTCTGGGCAAGTAACATGGCCAACGGCAACAAAGTGGATCTTTTGCAATATCATGGTAGTGGCTTTTAGTTAATAATTTTAGGCACATTTTTTGCTTGTAGCCTTTTACCAACTAAAGTAGATCTCAGAAAATTAAAATTGCAGTTCTTGTGGAAGTTATTTTATAAGAAACTTAACTAGAGCATTATAAACTCAAAGTCCCAAGAAGATTTGCAGATTGTCACTGGCATCATCTTCCATTTGGCTTTCTAATTAAAAGGGGATCCGAATGAAGTATACTACTAGACTTAGAAGACCACAGAATGACCTACCAAATCTAAGAAAAAGTATCAAATTTTTAATCTGGTGATAGATACCAGAGGGTTGACATCAGATCGACAGCCGGTCACAAAATTGTCATATCTTGTACGGAGCTTTCTTATGCTCCAGAGCCAACCCCATTCCCCATTCCGATGGGAGAAGGCTTGGATGATGATGATGATAAATACAAGAGTAAACTGTGGACAACAGAGGGGCTTGCCAATAACACTAGAGGGCCAGTTCGTAGGAAGGAAGAGAATAGTAGTAGACACACAGTAAGTATGCAAATTTCCTAGACAAAAAAGGAGGAACATGTTTTCAAGGGAAAGCATCTTGCAAAGCAGTAGATAATTATGATTCTCAATTTTAAAGTAGAAAATCCAACGATTGTGTGCCAAGTACATACATGCAACTGTTCAAAATAGATAAGAAAAATGAGAGAACCAGCAGGGCAGACCACTTGAGCACTATTCAGGGCCTAAGTGCCTGCTTAGGCTTTTACAGAATTTAAACAAGCAGGCAAGGTTTTGATAAGTCTGTTCATAAAACATGAACTAGCCAAGCCAGTAGGGAAGACCTCTCAAGCAGGCACTCGGGTGCCTACTTTCCTACTTAGGTACATAATGTAAAAGTAGAGAAGGTTCCGAATAAGGCAAATACATCACATACTATAAAATTAACACCAATAGGTTTCTCAACAACAATTCATTTTCCAACTCTTAATGTATTAACATCTGCAATACTTGGATTCCCATCTCCTGAGAAAAGTAGTAACCTATACTTTGTGCAGCTAGAAACAGGAAGAAGAGAAACAAAAGAGAAGAAACAATAGGAAGAAAAGAAAAAGGAGAAGAATGAACAAAGAGGGAGAGTCAGGGAAGAATAAGAAGAGGAATATGAATAATAGAGAAATCAGAACCCGAGTATGATATTGACTACAGGAAGTCAGATGCACCAGACACTAGAGCAAAATCTCCTCTACAAGCCAATGGTGGCATCCAAATGGAGAGAAAGGAAGAATAATAACTTAGCATTATACAACTTTGACGAGGTTGTTATCTAATGGCTTGTAGTTTCTCGTTCAATATACACAACTTCTGTAGGGCGAAGCAACCCAGACGTCCTAAGAACTTAAGCATAAAGCACTCAGCTGCTCTGCATATACTGCTTGTACATAAAATGTTCTGTGCATGGTACAAGCATGAGTTATTTAACATAAATCTAGATCTCTGAGTAGAGTTCAAGTTTATATGATAATCAGTATATGAAATAGGCGGAATATGCACTAAAAGATTACTGCTCCACATGCAATGTAATAATCACTAGATTAACAATCTAAACATAAATCTCAATCTCTCACTACACTTCAACTTGTATGAGATAAACAGCATTCTGAATACACAAAATCTAAACAGAATACTTTTTCACAACCAAATGTAATTCCATACCTTTTACGGATAGGCAATTTCTCCCTACTTCGGGTCCTCTCAGAACCTTCTAGTTCCATATGCTTGCTAGAGGCTGATTCATCTGAAGGACCAAATAGAACAGCCATCTTCTTGATCCAGTACTTTGGCGGAGGGTTGTCCCAATCAGCCCACTCGTAGTCTCCACCAGGGTTGCGGAAGCAATGAATGAAATTGCAAGCGGTTCCGCGTGAGCAAGTCTACTCAAAGAAAAAATAGGACATTACCACAAGTCTGTCAAGTGTGGCTCATGAAACATAGCACTTGGTACTTCATCATGATTCATGAGTAAGATGTCCATAATGCATGCTTGACATATTCATGCACAGGCAGACATGAAAGACTGCATCCATGTGCACACATCAATGTGACTGTATATGTGTGTGTCGATACATGGGTTTCTACAATGTAAGCACGGAAAAGTAAAGGGGGCTTGCCTTTAACCTTGATTTCATATATTCCCCACAAATAGCAATCTTCCATCTTGTGACACCAACGAACTCACACGTTATCTAAGTTTTACAAAATATCAAGACTGTGTGAGGATAAAACAGCTTGAAACTTCTGAACTTTTCCAGATGAATTCAATGTCATGAAACCAAATACGACTAAAAAATACCTGTTTCCCAGCAAAATAACGGCCATTGATATTATTATAAGCAAGAATTGCCGATTCCATAGACTTGTAATGCACATATACATTTCCGCGTAAATGGTATGAACCATTCTTGCACACCTAAAAAAAGAGGAAAAGGGTAAAGAAATGTACCCTGAAACACAATTCCAATGTCAACACTTTAGGTGAGATGTTGGAATGTGAACATTATTTATCGATTAAAAGAGTTCCTCACAAGGGCCCAACACATCACGAAGAATACCAAGTCATGAGGCAGTTTTTGAATGTTAAAGACACGAGAATTCGGAGGGTATCTGTGTTAATAAAGAAGATACAGAGATAAGTGACTACATAATAGGATGAGTATAGATTTATCTAAGTACAGTGCTGACTGGAACTTTAAGATCTGAGGTTAAGTACTCATGTAGAAGGACCAAACTAGAGGGATGTTGCAACAGAATACATAAAGCACCTTCGATACCTTCAGATTGATATTTATCTTCACAGGGACAATGGTAACAAAAATACATTTGGATGAGATAGAATAGGGCATTTTGGCATATAAGGAACCCAAGATTGGATCCCAGAGGTGCATGCCAAGATCTTTAAATCTAACTCTTATGGTTGTCCTGAATTAGTAATTCAAACTAACTAGAATAAGCCAGTAACTAGAACAGCCTCATTTTCTTAAATGACATCCCCAAATGAGATTGACATCAAGTTTTATTGCCTTCAGTTGCAGCTACAAACCTATAAACTACTAGCAACTAGACAATAGTGTCATACATCATGAATAAGAGGCTCCTCTTCTTTCAACAATCTAAATTAAGAGTATGATTCCTTATTATTGCTTATCCAACTAAAATTTATGAACTAAACAAATAAGTACACATTTACACTGCCCTAGTCTATAAGAAAGAAGTTGAAGTTTACGGAACCTTGAAATTGACAAGTTCACCATACTTCAAGAACTCTGTATGTACATCTTCATAAAATTCTTCATAAGAACGTTCGACCTCTTCATCTGTATGCTGAAATATCCAAGAACAATGAAAAGCTAATTAGTCACTGCAGCAAAATATACAACAAAAACCAATGCAACAAGTCTAACGATTAGCTCTTCAAAGACAAAAATAGGAAACAAAATGAAAATAAGTACACAAGTACTTCCTCCTAATGAGTGAAGTGAATTAAATTTCTACACTAGAACTGTAGAACAAAATAAACAAAGATATACTTAGAGCTATCCGTGTAATTCATCACTAGGGCCAACCTTGTTTCAGTGAAGAGATAGCTCCCTTTACAAACCTTGGTAACAGTAGGAAGTGATGGAGCCTTGACTTATAGATCTAATCTTTGAGTCTAATTAAACATAATTCCCTAATCTCTCCCGCCAGTTTTCTCTCACACTGACACTTGTTCCAGGTAGCTGATAACTTTTTGCATGCCTTTTCCATACATTCATGCTTCCCTTACTCAAGTTTAAATCAAATTTCTTATTTAAAGACCTCGATTGGAGTTTAGAGAACTTTTTGCTTAAGAAATGCTAAACAAGACAAGCTCTAGTGTGGCTTCACTTTCCACTAATTCTCAGTATTGCATCTCTGTCCCGGAGGAATGCATCAAACATATCATTTGTTTCACATCAAACTTTGACAAATCATAACTTCCAACTACATGCCTCTAAAGGGCAATAATGACCAACGATTCTGAAGCATTAGAAAACCAATGAGGCAGGAAAAAACTCTTAAAAGCAAAGTACAAGCCCACATCCATTTTAAAAAATGAGTTGAAGTCTATATTTTTCTCCTTGGCAAGGATGAGGGTTCTAGAGAATCCTTGTTAAGGTCATTTGACATTATAAATTGTAGTAGTATGCCTGGAGTTTAGGCATACATTAAAATTTGTAAGAAGTTTTGGTCTAAATTAGTTTTTAAAAATTTCTTTTCATCCTCTTTCCTCCCAGTGTACTTTGTCACCAGGTTGCATCAAAAGGTTAGCATAGCTAAGAATAAAACCTGTCTAGTCGTGATCCTGCTAAACCATTTTTAGCAAACTGCCATTTTATTCAATTCTAAGAACAAGTGATCAGCCAGATCTAGAAAGTTGTCAAACGGATTGTTTGACAGACAACAGTTCTTCATGTTTTTTCTTTCCATTGCTGAACAGTCTTCCTCTGCTTTCTTGTGTTTCTTTCCAAACTTCGTCGGAAACTTTGGTGACAATTATTTAATGGGGAACCATAAACATCTTGGCAACAATTGCTTCTCCAGTGAGGAGATCCGTCTATGCAGCTTCACAAGTAAATTATGACCAGTCATCTTTGACAATGATGAGTAGAGCAAAATTTATCACTTACCTCGTAAGCATTAACCTAAGCACAGTGGCATGTAAGGTTGACTAGCAATGGCCAACCAACAGAACCAACTTCATCAAAGTCTACAATGTTCACTTGACAATCCCAACATCACTGAACTTCTTTTTTACCACTAGGAGTAGTTCTTCAAATGAACACACATCTTGGAAAGTCACTTCATCACCTATCTCTTATCCAATATCTTTGATAAAACCAAGTTAAGGTTTACTCGCACCATCAATGTTAATTTAACTCTTATAGGATACTACGTCCTCTTTGTGTAGCCGGTTTATTGGAGCCTACTAAGCGAGAGGAGAGTGTTTGGGCATACCAAGGTAGGAGCTGAAGCCATGCGCTCAAGCTGTAACTCCTCTACAATAGATAGAGGTAGGTGGGATTCACAGATCATTGCACTTGATGAAAAGATTCAGTACCGGTGTGAACAGGCTAAACTGTATTTCTATTTTCTTTTCTCACAAAAAGATACCTTAAACATTCCAGAGAAGAACCTGCTTGCTCATCCGCACAAGCTCAGAATCTTCTTCGGGTGTTTATCTCCCTGTCATCACAAGGATCAAGAATTCCAGCTTAAATAACCCTGCTCCCCACTAGTATTTATTCAATTTCTAGCTAGAGCCATGAGTCTCCATGGGTGTCAATTAACAGGCAACTTGACGAGCATACTTCTCATGGATATGGTGAGCAAGTGCATGATGGTTTTTCCACAGTGTGCGTCATGTGAAATTTCAGCTTCAGCCAAGCAGGGTACATCGTGCACACTCACACATGGTGCAATGTGCTGATTGATCTTATCTGCTAAAATTGTCCATCTAGAAAACCATTTGCAACTGATGCAACACAATAGTGCTAGTAGATATACTTACCGAGCAGTCTTTGTTTCAATAAAGACAAACTGGAGATGTATAAAGTGAATTGAAGTGTCCCAAGTGCTCAGACATGTTTCGGCTGTTACCTCATGTAGATGCCATGTTTAAAAAAAAGAGTGAAGCACACCCCTTTCAGCTGTAGTCATGTTTGAGCAAAGTGCCTAGAAAGAGACCTGATACTCACTTCTAAAACAACCAATTGAAATTAATTCACTAGCCAAACAAATTATAGCCTAAGAACCAAATGAGCAAACATAATTTTATCTTTAGATCTCAACGAAGAACTTTCCTGTAACCAACAGGTGAGGTGACGGTTTCACACTTTAAGAGTTAGAGAACCACCTCGTGGAAAAACCCATGATGAACCACACATACTATCAATTGGAACTATTGTGAATAGAAAGGCTAGAACAACAAATAAATTCCTACAGGGACTGTCACACTTAAGTTGTGGAAATTGTATCATCATTTTCACTGTCTTTACGTATCATAGAGATTAATGCAAATCCTCATTGAAAAATGTATCATTTACCTCTTCATCTAGGAGGGTGCTCCTTGGTTGCATGAGCTTAAACTGCACATCCAAAAGGTAGGCAACCTACCTGCCAACTGGCACGTAGAATTTTAGCTTACCTTGGGTAGGAATTTGGCACCAAGAAAGAGGGATGAAGTCAGGTCCACAGGCGGTCATAAAACTCTGTCAAATCCTTTATGGAGCTTTCTTATGCTCCATAGCCAAACCCACTCTAATGAGAGACGGCTTGATGACGATGATATTAGTAGTTGTGGTGACAGTAGTAACAAGAAGAATCCTTGTCCTCCATTCAGCTCTATAAAGGTCAATTGTATTTGCTACATTAGCAAACATATCATCCTTTTATTCCCCTTTGTGCTGGTCTTCCAAAGTAATAAGAGCTCCTTCTACTAGAATGTACCTCCTAACCACCGGTTCCATTTGTCTTTGTTATGCATGTACACACCATCCCAAATTATTTTTTCATGTCTGATCTTCAATAGAAGCTGCGTCTACCTTGCCACATATGTCTACTTATTTTCCCAGCTTTTAACATATATGATATATTTATCCACAATCTCATAATCACCTCATCTCACATTTTGGACATGATATTTCTTGATGAGTGATTGAACACCAACATTTAGGCTCATAAATCATGACTCGTCTTACAACAAATGAAATAAGGAAAATCAATTTCAAAGATGAAAAAATTAAAAAAAAAATCCAGATATAAGTATCACAGCATCATTAAGTCGTAAGATTGTAACTAATTGCCCGTACATTATATCCAATATAGTATATTTTTTATATTAAGATGTATCAAAAGTGTAGGTGTGTTAATGCCTATGAAATGTAAGTCGGCATTAAGAGTCAAAAATAACAAGTTCAAGCAATCAACATGCTTATAAGTATTTTTAAGTTTGCTGACCACAAGATCTATGCTTGAAGTAGTTTGCCACTGTTTGTGCGAGCAGAAATCTTAAAATCAGGAAAGTACCTATGCTAGTGACTTCCTTAAACTGAAGATCTTGGAGTAAACAGTATACTAAGCAATATAAGCCTATCTGCAATCATTGCTCTTCCTCTGCACCCTTCAAGATAGTTGATCCCTACAAAGTGTTTTATCTTTACCCAGCACTAACTACTTGAAGACCTTTACTATAACTAGCATCCAAGTTTTCACAGCAACCACATTATGAATGGCCTTGTAGCTTATAATTTCTGCCTCACTATTCAGAAATTTTTTGCAACTAACATCCAAAAGTATCTCACAGCAGTCACATTATGAATGACCTTGTAGTTCATAGTTTGTGTGATATACTAAGTGTGAACTTTAATACATAGCAAGTAATTCATAATATTTACATAAGAGATGATGTCACCTGTCAATTAATCTTCATGGGAGCACCGTAACATTTAAAAGGAATCATTGTGGGCTACTGAATGTTAAGGATCTAAGCTAATATTTATTTTGTAGTCCAAACATATGCAGTTGAAAAACAAAATGCCATATCAAGAAGTCGATCGTAAGATATTTTAGTTCTAGCAAGTTAAAAAGTGCGAAATAAAAGCCTACGGGTGCACATGACATAGGATACGTTGCGAAATAATTCTCCGTCCTCAACCAAGGACAAAACTTTAGGCCTCCATTTCAGTGTCCCTTGAGATAAATTTCTGGTGCCAATAATGTTAAAGAATGCATAATAGAGATCATAACGAAAAAGCATAAAACAATCGAGCTGAATAATAATTGATAATGTACATAATCCTCATATTGCAAAAACATACAGAGCATCACATACTAAAAAAATGATCAATCATACATGTAACAAAAAGGGGCCTAAAGTATTCAAGAAGACTTATATGTTTAGTTTCTACCAGAGACTCGGAGAGCTATAAGAAATTGTACAAAAATAGGTTTGACAGAATGAGTACTTTACATCAACAGTAGCTCTGGCTGTTTGTAGGATTACTCTACATTCGGGAGTTCCAATTTTGGTTAGTTGGATTATCTTAAATAACAACTGATTGAAATTTAACTGAGATGTAGTGCATGGTCAAAGCAATTTTAGGGCTGTGTTTAAAATTTGACTATGTATTATGTCAATTAGAACAACACGTTTGAACCTAGGGCCAGCTCTTAATGTATCTAATAGCTCAATATACCCTTTTTTACATTCTTTAATACACTATTTTTCAGAAACCCCTGGCTCATGCTCCATCTATACTTGAGCTTTACATGGTGTATCATTCTTGGAGACTTTAAATGTGGTGGTATCCATTTACTATTTTAATTTCTGTCTACCTTGAAAACTACAGAGATGGGATATTGCTAATAGTTATGAGGGTACATGGATGACATGATTGGGATCAAGTGACATGTAGGCATATATACTACCTCAAATAACTATATAGGCTTACTCTTTTTTTCTCTTTTGTGCACGTCTGTGTTGTGTGTGTTGCATGTTTCCTGATAAACACTTAAGACCCAGTTTCTTGACAAAATTGCTAAACCTGTTTGCTTAGCTGACTAGCTTCCTTATTTTTCCTAGTTTGAACCCTTGGATTGATTTAATGATGCTATTCATAGAACTACATACTAAAACTCAAAAGGATAGTGATTTAAAGGAGTGCTTACAAGGCAAAACATAGAAGGAAAAAAATACCTAACTTGGGCTCAGAAGAAGTTTAACTATTTTTTGTCTTAACTCAAAAGGTAGGGGTGTTGGGGGTGCACTTATCCTTGTCCCCAACACCCCTTAGGCCGAGGATTAAGGTGGCACCACCTTGCCTGTACCCATATACAAGCAGCATGGACACTAACTAACCTTATTTCTAACCATAATAGTATGTTGCCACAATGGTGAATCAGAAGTAGCAACAATTCAGTCTATTGATTATCTTCTTCTTTTCAAATGCGGTAGCAAATACTATACATATTATCACACAAAATAATTAATATAAATGTATCAGAGAACATAGGGTACATTAATTTAGCTTGTGAATGTGAAAAATATAGTGAGGCATTGGGCATTTCAAGGATTAATTTTCTTGTGCTATCAGCAATGTATCACTTTTGAGTTCAAAACCAAATAGAAATCAAATATGTATGCAGTAATTTTATATGTTCCCGTAGATAATTGAAGACTGCATGAAAAGACGACAAAAGAATGATGTCCAATAATACAAGAATAACCAGCAGGATACGATGAGCAGCCACAAGGGAATATCTACTAACAAACCTCAAGCCCCTCGTCTTGCTCCCAAGCAAGGCCTGGACCATTGTACATGTTTTTGATAAGCAATGTGCAGGACTTATCAGGATAGAAGTGAACTCTACTGCAGCGTGACCCAAATCGACATGCTCCAGTCTTAAGGTGAAATGGACAATGAGCTTTATCCTACAGATGAAATGGGAGAAATTTAGGTATACCTAAATAATGTTTTAACAGTATAAACAGAAGAACCAGCCTGGACATGTTGAACAAAGATATAAAACAAAAATTATCATATAGTGACAAGTTCTGATTAGCATACTTGTTCAGTTCCAAAATTTGGAACCTGCTGAGCAACACTTTCAAGAACTTCTTGTGCAGTAGCAGACTGCACATTCTTGTATGAAGCAAAAGCTGCAGACTGTGGAGGAAGCGGATTCGATGTGGGTCTGTCAACTTCCTACAATAGATTTATCCAAGGTTCATAGTGTATCCAACAAAAGAACTACTAATACAGTCATAAACAAAGAAAATAATTTGTATTTAACAACGAAGAAAGAGTAGGAATTAACCTCTTCACTCGGGCGTGGATCAGAACTTCTCTTAGCAACTTTAACCTTTTTCTTTTTGACAATTATCTCATTTCCTTGCCAGATGATCTCTGCAGGACCTTCTTCAATGTAATCCCATTCATCATCACCTTCTTTTGACTCATTTGAAAATTCTCTGTGTTGATTCTTAATGTATTTCGGAGAAGGAAAAGAAGAATTTGTCACTTAAAATAGATTATTAAAAGGTAAAATCAAAAGAGAGAGGGAACAAAAATGAAGCAATGCATGCTTGTAGATACAAGAATAATCATCCGTACATTAATTTTGTTTTCACCTTTCAGATCTTGGTGGCTATATGTATAGTCATCCTAATTTGTAGATTAAGACAACAGCTTAGACGAATAGGAGCTACATATAGATTAAGCCAACAGCTTAGAGGAATATGAGCTACACACGTCTCAGCTTTCAATTTGTTGTGGATGTACGCATATTAGGCCAAGCCAACAGCTTAGATCCACCCTACTATTTTCAGTTACTCCACAAAGTTACATATGAACATATGTACATATGTAAGCATTCATGTATGTAATGGTAAATAAATTGGTTCGTAAAGAGCGTGTTAAAATTTACAGTACTAGAGTGCGCACAGAATGAGGACAGGTAAAACATCCAAACATGAGAACTGGGCTATGTGCATGTATGTGCACGCAAAGCTTTATGAACATGAGTTCGCAGCACAATATGACACGGTATGGAAACGACAGAAACATGACGTTGTCTTTGTGCTTCTGCGTATATCTCAGTGTGTCATCGTCATGTCCAAACCTGTCACTGATATGGAGTGGCCATGCTTCCTAGCCTCCTAGATGGACTTTGCGCTAGATTTGAGCACACATTACACGAATACCCCCCCTCAGTATTACAGTATCTCATTCCATTACCATTACCTGGACAAGCAGATGAGGCAGAAAGTTCATGTTTGAAACTTTATTAAAGAAGTGCCAAAATGGGTCCATTACTCCATAGCTTCGATAGTCTCAATATATACACACAATTAGGACAGGCGCGTTGTTTTTTTGGTGTTCAGCTACACAAATTATTCTTCCATTCTTCTATATTAAGAACCATCTCCTTTTAACATTAGCAAATTCCATATCCTCCAACGAAGTTCTAGATCCTTCAACCGAGATCAACACTCCTAATTGATGTATCTACTCAGATTATTTAATCTTATCCTAAGCATGCCTAATAGAAGTCAGTTTGCGGCGAGACAAGCTCCCACATCAATTTTCTCAACTAATAGATACTACAATTTTCATTTTCTCAACAGCAAATGATACATGTTCACTTATGATTATAGTAAAAAAATGTTTCAAGTAACTGTTTGGTCACACCATTGCAGTGAATAGGAAGTCTAGAAATCTAGATCCCAGGAATTGGCTCAAACTAGAAGAATTGCAGTTCCAGTGAGAATTCCAATTCCAAATTCTGCTCAAAAGTAAAGGAGATAATATGTCGATCTTGTGTGGCATTTAAGCAAAAATGGGAACCTTATACGAAAGAGAAGCATCAGTCATGCTACCTAAGAAGCACGGACATTAAAAGAATTGTCGTATCCTTGTCGCAATTGTATAGGGCACAGCATGAACACTCCAGAATCCACTAGGACATGCAAAACAGGTGCCTTGTCTGTGTCATGGTAAGATATTCATGTCCGTACAACATAGCATGCAACCGAACAAAAACTAGAATTGCAATTTCAAGACTTTTATCTACTAAGTTCTATAAGGTGTTCCAAGTGAGGTATTATGAGATCTCCGCAAACGTTGTATTTGGACGATGCAATCGAAATTCCAGCCAAATATATCAGAACATATCTGCTGTCAGCAAGCGACAGGTTACACTGAGCTGCACTGACACGAATATGAGGCGATTCTGACATGACAACATGGACACAACATCACGTATCCTAATGTATTTTGGAGTGGTTGTGTCATATCAGATGTGTCCGATACAACACGAAGCGAGACCAATATTTGGAGTGTACATGAGTCCTAGGTACTGACACATTGGCCAACAAATGAGAAGAATAATCCAACAATAAACTTGAATTTCTTGTAACCAAAGAAACTCATAACTGTTAATTTCTCTGCAATAGTTATCAACCGAATGAACGCGATGCAGCAAAACTCGAACCTCGTCCGTCTCTGATTGAAGCTTCTTCCTTCGCTCCTCTTCCTCCTCCTCGGCTTTCCTCCTCGCGGCGGCGGCTTCCATCCAGGCCCTCTCCCGCTCCTCGAACTCCAGCCTCGCCCTCTCGGAGGCCTCGGCCTCCTCCTCCTCCCTGATCCTGATCCTCCTTTGCTCCTCCGGATCATTGGACAGCTTTTCCTCCTCCTCCCTCTCCTTGATCGCAGACTCTCTCCTCAGCTGCTTCCTCCTCATCTTCTTTGCGGCTTTCCTCTTCTCCTTACGCGTCGGGACGCCGGCGACGGATGGCTCAGGCGAGGCTCCGGCGGTGGCCGGGTCCGGATCCGCCATGGCTGTTGGGGACGCAGGGTCGGTAAGCTAGGGTTTTGCGACGGGTTTCGCGGTTCTGGATTCGATACAAGAAAAATGAAACGAAACAAACTTCTTTGAAGTATTGTTGGGCTTGGACTTGGGCTGAAGTATTGTTGGGCTTGGACTTGGGCTGGGGCTAGGCTGGGCTGGGGCTGGAAGTGCTAATCATTTGCTTATGTTTTTCAAAAACAATTCCAATAGTTGTTTTGTAACAAAAAATTATCAAAAAAACATAATAATAAAAATGGTGACCTTGATTGTAAGCCCTCTGAAAATTTAATTAGATCTAATTAGATTAATCATATTTAATTAGGATTTTATTTTATTTATAAATGATTTTCTAAGTAATTATAATTTTCCACTTTTATTTTTAATTATTGCCGACACGTTACCGTGACTTTTAAATTAGGAGCACAAGACTAGTCATTTTCTCCAAACCAACTTGTCATGCACGATCTACTCGAAATGCTCTATACCCATGACCTTCGTGTCCCACTCAGACACACCCTCTTGTGCTTCATTTTTATCGCACAACTTTCTGGACTTTTGAACCAATTTTGATTTACCCCACGGAGTCACATTTAATTCCAACTTGAATTGGAGACGCCATTTTGACCCAAACTGGTCGACCAAGGTTATGGACACGGACCATTTTGAGCCTATTGCACACATGTCACTAGTGTCCCATCCAATTGAGTCTCCGTGTACTATTTATTTATCAATGATTATAAATGGCTAATTTAAGTCATTTAATTACTAGGATCCAATTAGACCCAATTGTGATCCAACCCGACCCATCGGGACTCAACCCAAGCATCATGGCAACTCCCCTTCATCATACCCACACACACACACACACAACACCAATAAAATCCTACAAAACACCAAACACAAAAACTCTCACCATCACTCACACTCCCCAAGAAAACACACATCACCATCACTCTCCTTTCATTAAAAACTCTCCACACTTTCACTTCTCCCTTTCCTTACCCCCCCCCCCCCCCCACAAAAAAACCAACAGCCACAAACACCCCCCCCCCCCACTCCTACGTTTCTTTCTCCTCTCTCTAACTCACTATCACCCTATATTTAAAAACACATCCCCATCACTTCTCACTCTCTCTCTCTAATTTAAAACACACCCACCACCACCACCATACTCTCCCTCTTCCCTCACCCCCCATACCCGACATCAGCACACACCCCCCCTCTATTTCAGTCCTCTCTCTCTCTCTCTTCTCTCTCTCTCAAAAACTCACACTTTTCCCCCTCATTCAAAACCGAGCCCCCTTCCTTCTTCTTTATCTCCACTTCTTCACCACTCACCACACTCACCACCCTCAACACAGCCCTCACCCCCTCTCCTCCACCTCCACCACAGCAGCACCCCCCCAAGGCCGATGGCAGCAGCTCCCAGCCCCCTAGGCCGACCTCCTCTTCCCCTTCTTCGTTTCATCAACATCTCCACCACCTTCTTCTTCATCTCCAACACAACCACCACCACTCACCACCTCCACCACACTCCCTCACCCTCCTTGGCCGACCACCCCACCACCATGGCCAGCCACAACCTCCCCTAGGCCGACAGCACCACCATCCCCTTCACCATCATCATCTCTCCATGGTATACTCCATCACTCCTCCTTCTTCATTATATATATATATATATATATATATATATATATATATATATATATATATATGGGTGAGCAATGGTTCGGTTCGGTTCGGTTCAAACCGAACCGAAAATCTTAAAATCGATTAAACCGAAAATCGACTTTTCAAAAACCGCAAACCGAATTCATACAAACCGAATAAATCCAAACCGAAAAAAAATATTCGGTTATTGATCGGTTTGGTTTTAACCGAAGAAGTGGGTGTGTTCTTCTAACACAAAATTTTACACATAATTAAAAGTAAAAAAATCCTATAAAATAGAGAATTGCGGAAAGAAATTAATCCCAAAAAACATAGATGGGCAGTAAAAAAATCTAAAAAATCTTAGAAGTCGTTCAGGTTTGAGACATGGTGTATTCAAAATTAATCACAGAAAGTGAAAGAAAACAAAGGAAGTATATTAGAAATTTTTACACTAATTTTGGATCCCAGAAAATAAACTAATTTTGATCATCAATGAAATAAATTATAACATAATGTATGATTTTACCATTAATTTTGGAAAGAAATGAACAAATCAAGAGGAGAAGAAATTTTTACCAAAAACATAGTTGTAGAACTCGGCGCCGACGCACATGAAGAGGGGCGAGGAAGAGGAGAAGAACGCCTGGCCTCGTTGTCCCGTCCGATCCCGTCGCCGGCCTTGCCGTCCCCACCGACCCAACCGCCGGCCACCCCGTCCCCACCGACCCCGCTGCCGGCCTCGCATGTTCAATAAGAGAATGGAGAGAGGAAGAGTTGGCTAGGTTTATTTTTAGATCTCTCTAAGAGTTGAAGATATGCACTGATCTCTTGAAGAGCTGGTAGGGGAGTGAATGAGAGGCGGCTGGCTGGGAGAGTGAATGAGAGAAGAGAGAAAGATTTAGGGTTTTTTTTTAACTTTTATATAAATAGATGGGTAAAATGGTAAATATCTAATCGATTGTCGGTTCGGGTCGGATTCTAAAATCCAAATCCGAAAGTCGACCCGATAACCGAATTTTTGTATATGTTAAAACCGATATCCGACCCGATTTTTTAAAAATTGACCCGAACCTCTATTTCGGGTCAGTTTTCGGTTTTAAATCCGAAAATTGCTCACCCCTATATATATATATATATATATATATATATATATATATATATATATATATATATATATATATGTATAAATGTGAATGTGTGATTTATAGGGGTGTTTTTATTGTATATGGGTTTCATTATGTGTAATGTTAAATGTGGATAGAGTGTTCACTTCATGTGTTGTATATATGGTTCACACATAGATAGTTTCATACATGTGTAATATATATATATATATATATATATATATATATATATATATATATATATATATATATATATATATATATATATATATATATATATATATATATATATATGAATGAATATATATCTAAGTATATATGGTTCACATATAATTATGTAATGGTTAATATAGATAAATGGTTTATAAATGCATAGGTAGCTTCATGTAAGTATTTATGAACAAATGGCATACCCTCTCATTATGTACATATATATGTATAAATACTTTTCACTATGTATATATATATATATATATATATATATATATATATATATGTATATACATATATAAATAATATATATATATATATATATATATATATATATATATATATATATATATATATATATATATATATATTATATATAATATATATATATATATATATATATATATATATATATATATATAATTATATATTATTATATATGTATATACATATATAAATTATATATATATATATATATATATATATATATATATATATATATATATATATTATATATATATATATATATATATATATATATATATATATATATATATATATATATATGTATACTCTTTGAATGTACATACACTTTTTATACATATAATTATTTCTAGTCTCATTATGTATATATATATGTGTACAAATATATATATATACCACTTCCCATTATCAAATGTATATATACATATATGTACTTACTTTCCATGCATGTATGTAATACCCTTATATATATAGGCTTCCTAAAACTATGTGTCTACACCCTAGTAACCTCTTTGTGAACACATTATATATATATATATATATATATATATATATATATATATATATATATATATATATATATATATATATATATATATATATATATATATATATATATATATATATATATACAACCTGTATACATTTCCTTCACAAAATGTACATTGTATATGTATACATGCTCTATGTACAATCATATACAACATGTGATTCAACATAGGACTAGTGTACGTACATCCCTAAGCTTATATATATAAACTTGTCACATGTAGCTTGTAGTTGTGCACCTTCTTGGATAAATATAACTTAGTATGTGAATGTGGTGCCTATACGTACTCTCTACTTTGTGTGTGGCTAGATGCATAGTTATGGATATTCTTCTACCGTATCGTAAGTCTTTGCTGTGTAATTGTAGGTCTTTCGGACGACGT
This sequence comes from Iris pallida, assembly GCA_029216955.1. NCBI lineage: Eukaryota > Viridiplantae > Streptophyta > Magnoliopsida > Asparagales > Iridaceae > Iris > Iris pallida. The sequence continues at coordinate 12,403,094 of JANAVB010007399.1, forward strand.
GATTGAGGTAGGAGGGACCGGAGCACTATTTGCACATTGCGGAATTGAAGGCAAGTATACCTTGTCTTGTACTACTGTCTTTACATTCACATCGTTATACTCTTGTTAGCGTAGATTTGATTAGTAGAGTCCGGGATTACCTCGGGCACAGTCGATGTTGGCATCGATACTAGGACTACCTACTTGGCTTAGTTATAGACGACATACCCTTGGATTGTGGAGTTGTTGTTACAACTCCCTTGACCATGACACGTGTTACGACACGACACTGAGTGAGATCGGATCATGGCATGCGCTGTCGCTATCGACTGGCCATCAGTGCGAGTGGTTCGTGTGACGGCACATATAGGGTAGCGATAGTCCTAGATAGATGACTCTTCATAGAGAGTAGATGTTGGGTCGTGGATGCGACTTATACATCACGAGGCAGGAAAGACAACCAGTAGGCGTATGGGACAGACAATTACATTATTTTATGTTAGCCTCAGTGGGGGCCCGGTTATGGGCATGGGTACTTACTAGTGGGTATATCCGACAACGGCCACTAGCTGCGCACTAGGTTCGGTCGGAAGGTACGCTAGTATTGTGCTAATCGGCTCGTGATCCGACACTCGGCCCATGTTCCGACGCAAATCCTTCGGCTCGTGATCCGACGTCGACCCGTGCTTCGACGAAATTATTTCCACCTACCCATACGTTCCAAAGTTGTCTTTGTATGTATTCACTTAGATTGGTTAGCGCACCCCCTTATGTTAGATCAGTATTTACTTTATGGAATGTTCCTATTTGTGTCTTGCTATGTCTCCTGAGGACCTGGTTCTTTTCCAGATTCCGACGAGCACACATACTCGAAGATTTACGGTATCGGAGCTGAGGCGGGAGACTTTGCTGAGGACTACGAGGTCTACCCCGAGGAGTTCCCTTGTACTCGGTATGCTGCTACTTGGGCTGAGAGTTTCATATCTAGTTAGCTGATACTCTTAGCTAGTTATCTTCCTTTCATGTACTTTCATTTTGATATACTGTGGGATTGTATCCACCAGACTTGTATTTTTTTCAGTTGTATTTGGACTTTCAGACTACTCTGTGTTTATATTCAGCACTTCCTTTCTATGTCATTTGTGGATGAGATTTAGATATTTGCCTGTGTTTGGTTAGTTACTTTTACAGCGTAGTACGCCTAAGTGAGTCTATTAAATTGGGTAGCTCACTTTAGGTCGTATCAGCTGGCCAAGTTTGGCCCTAATCCCATACATTTGTGAGTGGGACATGATATGGTTTTAGTGGTGGCCCATGCAGGTCTCAGTTCATCGCTTAGGGTAAAACCGACACGTGCCTGCAATTAGGACTAGGAATGTAGAATCTCATCCAAATTGATTACTGTTTTTGACTTCTGCATTCCTAATCTTATGATATAAAATCTCTCATCTTGCTTGTCTCATACACCTATCTTATGGAAGTTTTGTCTCCTTCAGAGAGATGCATTTGCACAGTGGACGTACGACTTATGGCGTTGCCCAGGCATCCGACACCTCGTCCAGCGTTGATAGGACTCTAGATCCTATGGACACCCAGACTTCCGGACGAGTTCAGACCATCCCGATGACTCCATCCATCCATGCGGGGTTCGCACCGTAGCCGGCACCCATGCACCAGGAGGGCCAGACATCTCAGATGCCGATGCGTCAGGAGGAGAACCCTTTGCCTCCACCACCTCCCTTCCCTCTCCAGATGCGCAGGAAGCATACCAGCAGCAGATGCCGTATGCACCCAATCCTCCCCAGATGCCGCAGGGAGCATACCAGCAGCAGATGCCGTATGCACCCATCCTGCCACAGATGCCACAGACGGAGGGACAACTCCAGATGTTCCAGTTCTTCCAGATGATGATGCAGCAGCAGTGGCAACAGACGGAGGCTATGAGGCAGACTCTGATGACTGCCTTGGAGAGGATGACAGCACCAGCGCCGGTACCACCACCAGCCCCAGCACCAGTCCAGCAGGTGGGCACCGTTTGGAGGTACTGTCAGATGAACCCAAAGCCCTACAAGGGAACGAGAGCTCGGAGGAGATATTGGACTAGATAGCCAGTACACAGAAGAACTTGGAGGCTTCGTAGCTACCTGTTGACTTGTGGATAACTGCTGTGAGGACTCAAATGGAAGGGAATGTCCATCATTGGTAGGAATCGAAGGAGCATGAAGTCGGCAAGAACAAGACTTGGGAGCAGTTTCTTGAGTACTTTGAGGCGAAGTACTACCTAGCTACCATCCGAGATGCTCTCTACGATCAGTTCCTCCACCCCAAGCAGGGAAACATGACCGTAGACGAGTATGACGCAGAGTTCAGTCGTCTCAGCCGGTTCGGCACACTAATGCTACCAGACGAGAGGGAGAAGGCCCGGAGGTTCCATCACGGCATGACGAAGGAGCTTCAGAGGTATACGAGCGCACAGTCAAGGACTACCTACGAGGAGATGTTAGCCGAGGCCAAGTCCAGGAAGCTATCAACTGGGATCTGTTGAGCACGAGGTGCCCTACTCAGATAGTTGCACCAGCCAGAGTTCAGACTGGAGGCCCGACCAGACGCCCGGGGACCCATCATCAGCAGCAGAGAGCCGCCCCGTACCAGTAGAGGGAGCTTCCGACTTGTCACCACTGTGGCAAGAAGGGACACTTTCAGAGGGAGTACAGGAAGAGGCTCAACCAGTGCTTGAGGTGCGGATCGGGACAACATCAGGCCATGGACTGCCCACAGCGCCATGACAGAGCTCAGTAGTTGGCCTGTAACTCCATTTTTCCATTTTTTGAAAATTTTAAAGTTTCTAATAATAATCACAAGTTTGATTTAAGTAATATTGAATATTGATAATGTTTTATTAAATATCTCCGAATAAATATTTTGATTTATACTTTGGAGGAAAATTGACTTAATAGCAGGATTTTCAAATTCAAAGTTAGTTGTAACAACAATTGTGGCCCCCACCACTTGTAACCCTTTTTAACAATTCTTCTAACTAACTTTTATTTCATTTTCTAATATGTGAAAAGGGGAGGGGGGCTTCTTTGCTTAAAGGATTTTGCACGGGGGGGGGGGGGGGGGGGGGGGTCCTGTAAATTAGCTGTACATTTATTGAAGGGTTTTTTTGTAAATTCGACTCACATTGATATTGAACAGGAGAGAGAATTTCTTGATTTCCTCAGCAAATCTCAGCCGAGCTTCTCTTTCCATTTCCTTCCCCAAATCTCCTCCCAAACCCTAACCCTAAATTCACCTCCAGCGGCCGGCAATCGACGAAGACGACGATGGTCCCCTAGCCGACGGTTGAAGAAGGAGTCACCATCGCGGTGGCGCTCACCTTCCCGACGGCGCACCGTTCTTCCTGATGGCGGATCGACAGGCTACGGCGGCGATTGAGATCCCGTTTCTCTCCCTAGTCGGTGGTAGATTTCTTCTTCCTCAGCAAGCCACTGTGGTTCGTTTCTTCCAACCTTCCTCGGCGGTTCACCCTCAGATATTCTTCTCCGACGAATTCGTCTCCCCCGACCATCCTATGGCATGAGGATCCTCCGTCGACACGACAACCTCCTCCGTGTGATCAAGCTTCTTCCAATCTAGATGTTCGACGTTCGGTGAGTTCGATTCTGATCTCTTTCTCTCTTTAGTCGCTTCGATCGCGATCGAACTAAGTATTCTCGATCTAGAATTTCAGATCGACGTCGCTTCCTCTCTGGAAATGTGACTGCTGCTCAGTCAAGGCTGCCGATCACAAATTCCTGAGTGCCGATCTATGCAACTGATGGGTTCGATCGGCTAGGGATCACTGTTTGGTCAAGAACTCAACATCTACAGATTGATCTGAGCCAGTTCCTAACATCAATTGACAGTCAGAACACTGATCGAGCAAGCCTTGCTAAGATCAGTTGCTAGGATTCGAAGACAGACTCGATTTCCTTCCAAATTCTGTTGTGAAGGATCTGAGTACTCGGAAGTGTTGTTTTGGCTCCGTCCTGGTAGCGGTGTTGTGCCTTTGATTGTGTCCTCAATTTTGGAAGAAATTCCTGCAGGTAATCCTTTTCCCCTCTATTACTTGTATTGAAGTGTTATTTCGATTTTGAAGTTGGCTTGGTGTGTCCTGTGGTGTGTCCAAGTGCGGTCGTGTCCGGGGGTGCCAGTCAGTGGTATGGCGTGTGTTGGCTGTAGCAGTGTTCGGAGTGCGTGTCCAAGACTAGTTATTGCCTTCAGGAGCTCGTGTCCTCCTGTGTCCATGTCTGCGTAGACGGGTCGACTGGGATGGAATTGGCTTAGCAAGTGCAATGTTACTTATAGTCTATTATTTAATATTTCTATTTTGGTTCCTCTCTTTGGATTGTATATTCTTTCATTCAATTGTATATTTTTGTATTAAGTTCTGGTTTTGTATTAGGGACGATTTGAATGAGTATATTTCTGGAATTTGGGTTGGTGTTTGGCAAACTGAGTAATTGAACTCGAGTTTAGAAATAATAGTCAGTACCAGTATATTCTTCCTTTGTGTAACTGTTTTTGCTCGAAGTTAGCTGTAGGTGTTTTGAAATGTTTGGTGAATGGAAAGAGACGTTAGATTCAAATTTATTTATATATTGCTCAAACTTATTGCTAGGTGATGGTGTGTTTGTAATTAGTGTTGTTGAGTTGGTTGCAGCAAACCGAGTTGAGGAGGGTCGAACCCAGCTCTATGAAGAGTTTCAAGGGTTATGTTGTGGGACTGGCACCCTATATATAACTGTGTGTGTGGGTGATGGTTATTTGGTTAACAAATGGGCTTGCTTGAGTTGCATAATGCTTGGGTTGTATATTGAGCTAAACTGGAAGTTCATTCTTACTGACCCCTTTGATGGAGCTGTTGGATTTTGAGTTGTATGTGTTTTGAGGATATGATGGGATCAGGTATTTGGTGCAGGGTGGTTGTTTGAATGTTGGTTGAGTACAATAGCGTTTTGGTTAATTCATTAATAAGGGTTTTGGCTCTGGAATGGAGTTGGGTATAGGTAGTTCTGTTGTAATTTGGCAGATCTTTGTAACCATTTTTGTTGTATAAGGATGCTTGTGGATAATGAATATATATACTTATTGTTCTATATCTAAGTGTACAACTAGTATATTTTATAAATATTCCATAAGCTAGACTTAGTTAGGAGATGAGAGTAGCTAGTATAACTTGTGTAGAAGTTAACCAAATTGTATCCATTATCAGGTGGATTAGCAGCTACTTCCTATTCCCGATCACCCTGAGCAAGGCAAGTACTTTCTATGGTCTTGTGCATTTATATATCTTGTACTTTTCTTGTGACACGTCATGACACGATATCTTGTATCCCTGTACTTCATGTTCTTGTACTTACTTATGTCAGGGTGGGAAAATACACTAGCTATGTGACCAAACCCTGGTTCTAAAATTCATGTAGATAGCCTAGTCCTCGTACTGTGCACGCGGGTCCTAAGCCGTACAGATATTCATGTACTCTTGTACATGTTCCTGTACTCACCCCAGCCGGTCACATAGACTAGTTGTATTTCAAATATTGAGCACATGTCATGTCTTGTACTTCAGGTTCATGGTTACATTTATGTACTTTATTTCTTGTACTTTACATTCATGTACTTTCATGTTCTTTTTCTGTACTTTATAGTTCATGTTCTCCTGTACTCATTCCCATATCGTGATGTTCTTGTTCATTACCTAGAATTTTACTTTGCTCCGCTCCTGACTGGATATGTTACAGGTGTACTTGCAGGATATCATTCTACCATATGGGCCAGAGCCTGGGATATTAGCTTAGCATGATGGAGACATGACTTAGCTAGAGGCTTCAGGTTTAGACTGTTTAGCTTTACTCCTAGATATTGTTTTAGAGTTCATAGTACATTCCATTCCTGATGACTGGTACATTTATATTATATGGATTTGTGGAATATGGTGATCTTTCTGGGAATGTTTTACAGATGCTGTGAGTGTGCACATTCATGTTTATCTGGTTAGATTTCCCTAGCTTGGTATAGCTTACTTCGTCGTGTCTAACGACGAAGGCTGGACGTGTCCGACTCATATTCGATTATTCGGGAGCGGGTTGTGACATGTTTTAGTGGTGGCCCATGCATGTCAGTCCTAATAGTACCTAGGTATTAGAGTGCTATTGGAAGACTTGTTTAAACTAGAAAAACTTGATCACAACATAGGGAATCGGGTACATCGGGTATATTAATATTCTATAAACACTTGTTGTTTTAGGTCTAGGTTATTTTAACAGTTTTCTGTTTTTCAGATAGTTCAAAGCACGCAACACTGGAACAGTTGATCCACCTACATTTGAGGGTTTCGAGCCTCCACTACTTTCTATCGTCCTACTATCCCCATGGGTAGTACGCAGTTGACGGAGACATTTTAAGAGTTCCTTGATACCGAGAGGGAGTAGGCCATCCTTTTCCAAGCTAGACTTACAGATGCGTTTTCCGAGCTAGGAGGACTTCTGATTTCCAGACTCTCAGACCCTTGGACTTTTTTGACATTGAGCACAAAACTTACACCGAGGAGCAGATCGAGAACATGGAGTCGCCACTGAAAATCATCTAAGTCTCTGAGGACTCGACTTCTCTGGAGATTGGAATCACCAGCCAGGAGATCCAGAATGTAGCGCAGACAATGGAACGAGATGAAAGCTAAAGTCCAGGAGAGATAAAAAGCTTATGGCAGGGATAACAACTACTGTGTATCCGCAAAGCGTCGCAATACTCAAATAGCGCCTATTCAGTCGCATCATCAGCTGTATCACCAGAGGCAGATTCAGACTGGCCTTCATTGTGCTTTCTATAAGAGGACAAGACACCACTACGATGAGTGCCATATGAGACTGAGGATATGCTTATTCTGCGGATCGTTTGCCCATCAAGTCAAGGATTGCCCGGAGACCGTTGATCACACTGCCCAAGGACAAGCACGAGAAGCATCAGGACTATAGCAAAGGGACCCACCTTTCCAGATTTAGCAATCACATGGAGCACTACTGTCACGCCCCAGAACCAGAATACTGGAGAGCAGAGGACAGACACAGCCAGCTACGTATATTAAAGTATAATCTACCTCGATATACAGTCACGGCTGTCTAGATACATGAGGGTTTATCTACAAGCCAACAGTCTCTTATGGTCCTGAACAAGCCTAGTATCTCAATCTTAAGCAAGTAAGTAAATGTTATAAGATGTTAGATCATCAGACATACAAGGTAAGGCATCCCAAATATTATATTTTCAGATGATCATGAAGCTAGTCATACAAAATGTGAAGACTAGCAAGAGTTTTAGTCATACATGATCAACCCTAGGATTTGTCAATCATGTTACAGCCCGTAGGCAGACAGTAAGTAAAGTTGCAAACGAGCTAACACTTGCTCAGCGGCTAAATGTCACAAAAGAATATTTTTACAAGAGAGTGGGAGAGCAAAATAAGAACCCACTCGTTGCCAGGGTTGTGCCTAGTGGTCACCATCTGGCTGGAAGGCTGGAGGATCCTCGAGTCCTACTCCGAAATTTGGCCATACAAAACCAGCTGGATCAGACCCCAGAAAGAGCAAGTGTCACAAGGGAGGCTTCACTTAAGAACTAAAATCAACATATTAGCACATGGGAACATAAATGGTAATAAAAGACATGAGTCAAAGAAAACAAGGTGATAGACGATAAGACAACTAAGGGACTATTCCGGTAGCCAAGTTACAACCCGTAAACCAAACAAGGACCGGGGTTGTAACCCTTCACCTGAACAAAGCTTAGTTTCCAACCAATTATCGGCAAGAGTAAAGCATAAGCAAGCATGCGATGAAGTAATCATAGACTGGCATCGATTAGACAAGACTAGATTGGACTGCATCCACCATTCACGGCCAAGCAAAGAGTACGGCTTGATACTTTAACTAACTAGGGTTATCACAAGCCTAGTTACTAGCAAGATGTAATGAGATGTTCCCGCAGTCACAAGCCCTGCAGCTATCCAGGTTATCCAGACGAGGAGATTTATTAGAGTTATAAGAGTTATCAAGCTTACTGGTGTACTTTTAGTACTTATGTTTTCAAGAAGTGCCCCACATGACAGTGAGCTGGAAATGTGCCCTACTCGTCGGCAGGCTACAAGTCCTTCTGGTGTGGCCGGGATAACGAGATCGCCTGTAACTGGAAAATCTCTCTATATGAACTACTTGATCAATCTAGTCATTAACCTAGTCAGATTTATTATGAATCCCTGACCGTGGTAACTAGGAATTCATGTCCTAGACATGATGCAAGACGAGACAGATAGCTTATACGGGCATAATCAAAAAAATTAACCACGGTGTTAAGACAAGAGTTACTTAGCAAGTCAGGGTAGCTGTCACAACAGCGTTCAAGATTATCATGTCATGTCAGGTTACTTGTTACTTGTCAAGATTGCTTGTCAGGAGTGCGCCTCGACGGGCCACTAACAAAATTATAAATGTCATATCAAGTTTACTTGTTACTTATTAAGAGTGCGCCAAGCCAGGTTGTGCCAAGCTAGGTTGTGCCAAGCTAGGTTGTGCCAAGTTAGGTTGCGGTAGTGCCAGGTTGCGGCAGTGCCAGGTTGCGACAGTGCCAGGTTGCGCGCAACCTAGATTATGCGGTGCTAAAAAGCGCGCGGCACACTGTTCATCTTCTCCAACCAGCATAAAAATGCTTGGTTGAACCCATGAACTTCAAATGACAATAACTCGGTCAAAATAACTCTAAATTAGGACTTTCAAAGGTCAAATTAGGACTTTCTGGGTAGTTCACATGTATACTAAGATATTTTACACCACCTAGATAGATAGATGTCTTTTATTAGTTTTTTCTTGTTTACTTCGCTATCGTGCTATGTCATCAGTTTTCTTACTAGCTTTCATATTCTATATGCTATTTTTATGTCTTGTTAATTCTATTGTGTTTTGTATTGCCGTCGGTTTGTGTACTTGTTCCAATCCTGACTGGATAACCAACATTTTTCAGGTTTAGCCGCGATCACTCTTAGCCGCGATCACTCTTAGTACAAAATCAGCATAAAATACCTGTACCCTCATATACTATTATACACATTCAACATATGGTACCACTACCTGGACCTTGGGTTCAATCCAGCAAGGAAATCTGGTTTAAGCCCAAACCCAAGATCACACACCCTCATATACTGCCACCTACACACGAATTTTCTACTCGGGTGGGTCCCGTGCATAGGAAAAGAACATCCATGCATATCCAACATTTGAAATTTTGAAAAGCCCCTATAAATGTCAGTTATTCATCCCTCCCAATTACAAATGATGCTAGGTCCTTAAATTTTTAGATATGACTCACAATCACCCACGTCCAAGTTGATGCTTTCTCTTACCATTTGGTCCCATCCTTTCCATTATTACTCCCACGACCGAACTACCCAATTCTAATTATTAATACTACTATTATTCCATCACAGCCAGCCAACAAAAAGAAGTCCTATTTTTTTCACCTACTCTACACTAACCGTTGAAGTAATTCAATGAGGGAAACCACATGACTCATCAAGTCCCTCCATTAATGCTTCTCTTTCTTCCCATAATTACTCCCATTCCTCTCAGGTCTTAGCCGAATGGAAGAATCAAGAACCATTGCTTCTCAATGTTTGTTCAGCCAACAAAATCCTAACCCACTCATTACTTCTCCTTCCTTACACTTCATTTCTCACAAAGCCATTCCCCTCATAAATTATTTCCTACTCAAGCTGCTTCTTCTCAAGCTTCTTCTAACCCACAGCCAACTTCATTACCAAAACCGCCCAAAATTCTCCCACAGCCGAATAAACAAACTCCCATTCTAACTCCATCTCCAGTTCCTTCTTCTTCCTCACCTATCATTCCTCCTCCTCCTTCACTCTCCAGATCTAAGAAACCCTAGAAAAATATAAGAAGAAGAAGAACAAGCAGAAGCTGGGGACCGAGAGGATCGAGGCGAGAGCTCACCTAGGCGGCGAACGGCAGTTCGATGCGGTGGAGGGGGCCCGCTGGAAGTCTGCGGCGGCTCCAAGCCTTCGATCTGGACACGGCAGTCCAGTTCGACCCCAAGGCGGCGGTCTGGATCTGAACTGGAGGCTCCGGTCAGTGGTTACAACGATGGCTCCGGCCGATTACGTAGGGCGGTACAATTTGACGAGCTTCGTGGCGGCGATCCCGAGCAGATCTAGTCGGCGAAGTTCCGGCGACTCGTCCACGCGGTGGCGAGACGATCTGGCAGCGGCGGCGGCGACTGGCTTGAGGTGGTGGAGGCGGAGAAGCTCGGACTTCGGTGGCGGAGCTCTGATAATGGTGGAGGGAAAGTCGAACTCCGGCGACGGCGATGGTGCTCGGCTTCAGACGGGCGGTGGTCCTCCGATGAGAAGCCACAGAAGAGAGAGAGAGAGAGAGAGAGACTGTAGAGAGAATGTGTCAGTGCTGATGTGACAAATCATTGGGGACTGTGCCACTTTATAATAAAATATTTAGTGTGTGTGTGTGTACAGTAGGAATAATGGTAGGATTGTAAATAACAACAGATCTGGGGGTAAAATTCTGCAGTGGCAAAATGTAATTAATACTAGATCTGGGGGTGCTTAGAACAATTGTAACAGATTTTTCAATTTCAAAAAGTCCCTCCAACAGATTTTAAAATAGGTTTTTAAATTCAAAATAAATGACAGATTTCAATTAGACAACAACAAAAAAAATAGTTATTCAAACAGAATTTTTTTTAAATAAAGACAGATTCATAATTCAGACTGGTTTTCAAATTCAAATAAAATGATTCAAAATATCCCACAGATTTAAAAACAGATTTTCTAACAACTAACTGAATTAAGAAGTGATCAACTAATTAATAACTAACTTAACCAATTAATTAATGACTAACTAATAATAAATGGAATTAGTCTACACTGTTCCTGAGTTCTTCTTAATAGCTAATAGCTACAAGTTACCAATAAGCATGTACTAAAAAATATCATATTAGTATAGTAGGCAACATTAACAATATTTAAATAGATATCCACTAAATTAATAGAATTTACAACATAAGGCCTAATTTTCTTTAAGGGATAAATAAATAAGTTTTCTTCAAAAATAGTTTTTATTATCCAAGTCTTGCATATGGAAACAATTATTACACTAAAAATTTGAATATTTAGGAAATTTTTTTTTAAATCCACAAATTCGATTTAGGGAGTTACAAATCTACCCCCCTTACAAAAATTTCGTCCTCGAAATTTCAAAAGGCACAATAAACACTATTAAGATTGACCAAATTCAAAACTTGAAAATGATTAAAAATTAACTAAACATAGGATCGTAAAATCATGACTTCTATAAATGCTCAAAATTTAAAATCTAGGCATGATAAATCCTAAACATGAGAATAATTTTTTATTTTATTTTTCATAGTAAAAATAGCACCAAATGACAATCATGAATTTATGACTCAATCCAATAAAAGCGTTTTGTATAACTAGCATTGCTATGACTAAAAATTTTAAACACGATAAAATGATCAAAATTATTTAAGCTTGATAAGAGCTAAAATACGATAACTATAGAAATGATACGATCAGATACAAAACAATAAATTTTCAAGGTTAGCTATCAAGATATGGAACCGTTTAACAAAATTAGTGCAATACGCTAAATCAACCCATAAAAGAAATTAGACCAACAAATATTAAAGAAAGGATAAATTTCCAAGATGAATCAAGAGAAGATGAAATCAATTTGCAGAGGTTAACATAAGATCAATATCAAGATGATTTCGATAAGCTTGCCAAATGGTGATAAGAGATCAACATGGTATATAACACGGATATAATTTCAATAGTATCCGGAAACTATACATATTCGAAATCATTTTACCTAGAGTTCCTGCCTCGCCAGTGTAATGTACATCTGACTGCAGTGAACCTTTGGCTCAATGATTCAAATAATAATAAATTACCGAATATTTCTATCAGCTTATCCATGTTATCGGAACAACTCAAGAATTTAAAATTTTATGATTTAGGACATACAGTAGAAACTCTATAAAATAATACACTTGGGACCACCAAAATTTATTAATTAAAAGAGTTATTAATTAATCGATAAATTAATAATTATTAATTTATATATTAATTAATATTTTATTAATTTATAGTAAAATACTTACGTAGTTTACAAACACCTTTCAAGCTTCCACTTAATTATTGTATACAATGCATGTGTATATCAAATGAAGGGCCCAATTTGAAAGAAACCTTCAATCTCCCACCTTATTATGCTTCTTGTGTTCAGTGTATCACTTTATGGACATTAAAAATATTTTCAAGAAACCTTCAATTCTTGAGTCATTTTTCAAGAAACCTTCATAAATCATTCATGTAATATGCTATATATAAGGAATTATTAATTTATATTTTATATGGGGTCTGAAGAAATTATCAAAAATGTATTATCTTATAATTTTAGCGAATTATTAATTTAGCACCCTATCCCCGAGTCGGGACCGGCCAAAAATATTATCTTAGAGAGTTTATTAAATAATCGAGTATTAATTTATAGAGTTTCTACTGTAGTCTCAATAATATCCGAGAACCTATGAATACCTGGAATTACTTTGACTTAGAGCTCCTGCCTCGCCAGTGCGCAACTGACTGCAGTGAACCCGCGATCTCCATAATCCAGATAAATGACTGCAGTGCGCATCTGCCACGTCATAGTAGGTCATCGAATACTCTGTCAACTCTATCCATAGGAATTTCAAAGGAGTTTACAAAATTTCAAACAAATTCTAATCCCTAATCATGATGGAAAGTGATGTATCTGTTCTTTAGAAAATATTGAATTTTATAAGAAAATAAACAGTACGACAAAATGATTACAAAAACAAATCTTCATAGCTAATAAAATCTCAAATTGGAAATAAAGTTTTAAATAACAATAAGGAATTTTAGAAAAATTTTACGAACTAAGAAATAAAGACAGATCAATTATTAGTAATCAAACAGTCATACTAGCAAGACATATAGGAAATAACCTCAGAAGTCTAAAGTGCAGGAAAATTGATAACCTTAGTGTTGCGTGTCTAAACCACCCTGCAAAACAGAAAATTGATTAGATAGGCCTAACTATAAGAAATTTTAGTAAAACCATACCCGTAACAATTTCCCACGAATCCTATGCTGTGATGAGTTTTCCTTAGCTTCGCTGGTCCCCCAATAACACTTATTTGCCTAAGTGTCATTAGGATAGACCTGTATGGGCCACCACTAAAAACATGTCACGACCCGCTCCCGAATAATCGGATACGAGTCGGACACGCCCAGCCTTCGTCGTTGGACACGACGAAGTAAGCTGTACAATACTAAGGAAAACTCATAGTCACAATGTAATGTAAACCAAAACACAGCTTTTATAACGTTCTCCAAAATCACCAATATCCATCAAGTGTTTTAAAAATACAAACTCAGCCGGAGACAAATCCGATCAAATGAAATAATATACAATGATAAATATCTACAATACAATCTCCAGAAAAATAAACTGAAATAAAAGCTGCAATATCCAAGCAATCATCAGCTCCATGTAATCTCCCACTCACCTGCAACGATCCTATCAGAAAAAGAGCAAAGTACAACCCCGATAAGAAGCTCTAAACAATGTAAACTGAAGTGCATAAAAAAGAATCACGATATGAACTATGATACAAGACAGGAATATGAAACTGTGGTACAGGAATAACAATGAAACTATGGTACAGGAATAACAATGAAACTATGATACCAGATCCAGAAACAATGAAACTATTCTATCAGTGTAACATGCATTTGAAATAACTATCAGAGTATGTGACCGGCTGGGTCAACAGTGAATGGTGAACAGTGAACAATAAACAATGGTACGGCTTGGAGTCCCACGTGCACGATGTGAGACCCAAGCTATTAGTCAATGCCTAACTAAAATAGGATTGGTCACATATCTGTAGTATTTCCCCACCCCAATGTACAAGTAAGAACAATGAACTATGAACAATGAACGGTGAACGATGAACAGTGAACAATGAACAATGAACAATCGTGTGTACAACGTGTCAACATGAGAACATGAAGCAAGACAGAAAATACAGAGTAAAGAGTTCGAGCCGGTGTACTTGCCTCGGTTTGGTTGCACGAGTGTAGTACTGCATGGTTGTAAATCAATCACCTGGTAGTATGTTGTACAATTATTAGGGTTTTGAATAATAATATTAGCTCAATGCTAACTAGATGTTTAACTATCTATATTTTTAGAAAATATTTATATACATAATAACTTTATCCAAATAAATACTAGTGAAAATATCTTTAAACTATACTTGACAAAAATTCATTTGTGTTCATATCTAAGAAGAATTTACTACAATAACCTGAGTTAATAAACTAGCAATATTTGGAAAATATATATAATATAACTTTTTAAAATAATCACTAGTAAACATCTTAAAAATGCTTGCTAGTTAAATTATTTATAACATTAAAAATACAAACACAAGGTTTCCAGAATCTCTATATACTTTATAGAAATACCAAATATATATACATATACCGTATCCAAATAGTCCTTAGTAAAATATTCTAGCAAGCTTTAGACAATTTAAGCTAATACTAAATTTTGTACAATATAAATTAGACAGTAACTTATATAAATATGTAGATTTCTTAATATACATAGATTAAGAATCTGCTAGTATAATTATCTATAGCAGTATTTAAAACAATTATTTAATACATATATGGTACAAAATCAGCATAAAATACCTGTACCCTCATATACTATTATACACATTCAACATATGGTACCACTACCTGGACCTTGGGTTCAATCCAGCAAGGAAATCTGGTTTAAGCCCAAACCCAAGATCACACACCCTCATATACTGCCACCTACACACGAATTTTCTACTCGGGTGGGTCCCGTGCATAGGAAAAGAACATCCATGCATATCCAACATTTGAAATTTTGAAAAGCCCCTATAAATGTCAGTTATTCATCCCTCCCAATTACAAATGATGCTAGGTCCTTAAATTTTTAGATATGGCTCACAATCACCCACGTCCAAGTTGATGCTTTCTCTTACCATTTGGTCCCATCCTTTCCATTATTACTCCCACGACCGAACTACCCAATTCTAATTATTAATACTACTATTATTCCATCACAGCCAGCCAACAAAAAGAAGTCCTATTCTTTTCACCTACTCTACACTAACCGTTGAAGTAATTCAATGAGGGAAACCACATGACTCATCAAGTCCCTCCATTAATGCTTCTCTTTCTTCCCATAATTACTCCCATTCCTCTCAGGTCTTAGCCGAATGGAAGAATCAAGAACCATTGCTTCTCAATGTTTGTTCAGCCAACAAAATCCTAACCCACTCATTACTTCTCCTTCCTTACACTTCATTTCTCACAAAGCCATTCCCCTCATAAATTATTTCCTACTCAAGCTGCTTCTTCTCAAGCTTCTTCTAACCCACAGCCAACTTCATTACCAAAACCGCCCAAAATTCTCCCACAGCCGAATAAACAAACTCCCATTCTAACTCCATCTCCAGTTCCTTCTTCTTCCTCACCTACCATTCCTCCTTCTCCTTCACTCTCCAGATCTAAGAAACCCTAGAAAAATATAAGAAGAAGAAGAACAAGCAGAAGCTGGGGACCGAGAGGATCGAGGCGAGAGCTCACCTAGGCGGCGAACGGCAGTTCGATACGGTGGAGGGGGCCCGCTGGAAGTCTGCGGCGGCTCCAAGCCTTCGATCTGGACACGGCAGTCCAGTTCGACCCCGAGGCGGCGGTCTGGATCTGAACTGGAGGCTCCGGTCAGTGGTTACAACGATGGCTCCGGCCGATTATGCAGGGCGGTACGATTTGACGAGCTTCGTGGCGGCGATCCCGAGCAGATCTAGTCGGCGAAGTTCCGGCGACTCGTCCACGCGGTGGCGAGACGATCTGGCAGCGGCGGCGGCGACTGGCTTGAGGTGGTGGAGGCGGAGAAGCTCGGACTTCGGTGGCGGAGCTCTGATAATGGTGGAGGAAAAGTCGAACTCCGGCGACGGCGATGGTGCTCGGCTTCAGACGGGCGGTGGTCCTCCGATGAGAAGCCACAGAAGAGAGAGAGAGAGAGAGAGACTGTAGAGAGAATGTGTCAGTGCTGATGTGACAAATCATTGGGGACTGTGCCACTTTATAATAAAATATTTAGTGTGTGTGTGTGTGCAGTAGGAATAATGGTAGGATTATAAATAACAACAGATCTGGGGGTAAAATTCTGCAGTGGCAAAATGTAATTAATACTAGATCTGGGGGTGCTTAGAACAATTGTAACAGATTTTTCAATTTCAAAAAGTCCCTCCAACAGATTTTAAAATAGGTTTTTAAATTCAAAATAAATGACAGATTTCAATTAGACAACAAAAAAAAAAATAGTTATTCAAACAGAATTTTTTTAAATAAAGACAGATTCATAATTCAGACTGGTTTTCAAATTCAAATAAAATGATTCAAAATATCCCACAGATTTAAAAACAGATTTTCTAACAACTAACTGAATTAAGAAGTGATCAACTAATTAATAACTAACTTAACCAATTAATTAATGACTAACTAATAATAAATGGAATTAGTCTACACTGTTCCTGAGTTCTTCTTAATAGCTAATAGCTACAAGTTACCAATAAGCATGTACTAAAAAATATCATATTAGTATAGTAGGCAACATTAACAATATTTAAATAGATATCCACTAAATTAATAGAATTTACAACATAAGGCCTAATTTTCTTTAAGGGATGAATAAATAAGTTTTCTTCAAAAATAGTTTTTATTATCCAAGTCTTGCATATGGAAACAATTATTACACTAAAAATTTGAATATTTAGGAAAAAAATTTTAAATCCACAAATTCGATTTAGGGAGTTACACAACTCTACCCACCTTAAAAGAATTCCGTCATTGAAATTTAATCAAGAGGTTAGAGATGTCGGGACAAGCTACACTAACCACATGCAATCTATGACTAGCAATTAATCAAGCAATCATTCATGCAAGCAAGGAGTTAAGAACATACGGCATAAGAAAGATATTATACCTTATGAGTCAAACATGTGTGGATATCGCGATCAGATATCATCCTCACGTTCCCAAATTGACTCACCCAAAGAGTAATGACCCCACGCAATATGGACTAACTTAATAGTCTTGTTCTTGAGTACCCTCTCTCTTCGGTCCAATATGGATACGGGCCTTTCCTCATACGAAAGGTTGGTACCAACAACCAATTTCGAACGATCAAGAAAATGGCTCGGATCCGGGATATACCATCACAATTGGGATACATGGAATACGTCATGTACCTCACATAACGACGGTGGAAGAGCGAGACGATAGGACACATCACCTACTCGCTCGAGAATATCAAATGGCCCTATATACCTAGGACTAAGCTTTCCCCGTACGTCGAATCGAATGATGCCACGGGTAGGCGAGATCCTAAAGAATACGTGGTCACCGATAGAAAACTCAAGAGGACGACGATGAGAATCGGCCCAATGATGCTGACGATCTTGTGCAACTCGAAGATGATCTCTAACTTGTCTGACCACCTCGATAGTCCGAGTAACTATTTCAGGACCAAGCATCTGCCTCTCGCCTACATCGTCCCAGGCTAAAGGTGATTTGCACTTTTTGCCATACAGTGCCTCAAACGGTGCCATCTGGATACTGGCCTGGAAACTGTTATTGTAGGAGAACTCTACGAGATGAAGGTGATCTTCCTACGAACCACCAAAGTTGAGTGTACATGATCGTGACATATCTTCGAGAGTCTAAATCATGCGTTCTGACTAACCATCTGTCTGCGGATGATATGCTGAACTGAACTTGAGATGAGTCCCCAAACTCTCTTGAAGACTCCGCCAAAAGTACGATGTGAATCTTGAATCTCTATATGATATGATACTAACTGGCACTCCATGCAATCTGACTATCTGCCTGAGGTACATCTCTGCAAGCTGATCCGTTGACTGGCCAATTCTGAAAGGGATAAAATAAGCTATGAGCCGGTCAACTATAACCCAGATAGCATCTCTCCCAGCTGGAGATTTGGGTAATCCAGTTACAAAATCTATGGTAATGTGCTCCCATTTCTATTCTGGGATCGGTAAAGGTTTAAGAAATCCGGCTGGTCTCTGATGTTCAGCTTTAATTTGTTGGCAAACTAAACAACGAGAGACAAACCGGGCTATCTCTCTCTTCATGCCATTCTACCAGAAATGCTGACGGATATTACGATACATCTTCGTGCTACCGGGATGAATTGAATACTGCGAACTATGAGCCTCTGCCATGATCTTCTGTCTGATATCACCGTTGGGTACACAAAGATGCCTTTCATGTCGGAGAGTATCGTCCTCATAAATACACAACTCTGCTCTCCATCCTGCTATACATTCTGCCCTAAGCCGCTAAAGCTTAGAATCTGTTGATTGAGCTATCTTGATCCTCTCAACCATACTGGACTGAACTTGCATACTGCACATCAATGTCACATTGGTAGGAAGAACTACTTCTATTCCTATCTTTTGAAGATCTGCTAATAACTCTTGCTGTGCTGTTAGAAAATAAGCTCCTGCTCTTCTACTCAACGCATCTGCAATAATATTGGCCTTCCCAGGATAATATTGTAAGTTGATGTCGTAATCCACAAGTAGCTCTAGCCATCTCCTCTGACGCATGTTAAGATCCTTCTGAGTAAACACATATTTAAGACTCTTGTGGTCGGTAAAAATCTTTACCCGATCTCCATACAAGTAATGCCTCCACAACTTAAGTGCGAAGACCACCACTGTTAACTCCAAGTCGTAGGTTGGATAATTTCTCTCATGATCACGAAGTTGACATGATGAATAAACTACTACCTTACCATGCTGCATTAAGACACATCCCAATCCTCTGCCGGAAGCGTCACAATAAACTAAAAATCCTCCAGTCCCATCTGGAAGTGTGAGAATGGGTGTCGTCATCAATCCTTGCTTCAACTTCTCGAATGAACACTCTACTGTCCAAGCAAACTGTACATCCTTGCGGGTCAACCGCGTCAATGTTGCCGAAATTCGAGCAAAGTCTGACACAAATCGTCGGTAATAGCCGGCCAATCCTAGGTAACTACGAACTTCTACGACGGTGTTGGGAACTGGCCATGTCTCTATGGCAACTATCTTCTGGGGATCCACTTCCACTCCTCCTCGGGTGATGATGTGACCTAAGTACGAAATACGATCAAGCCAAAATTTACACTTACTGAACTTCGCATACAACTCGTGCTCTCTACGAATCTGTAGGACTATTCGGAGATGCTGCTCATGCTCTGCTTCATTCTTACTATAAACTAAGATGTCGTCTATGAACACTATCACGAACTGGTCCAAATAGGGCATGAAGATACAATTTATGAGGTCCATGAATACGGCTAGCGCATTGGTCGCTCTAAATGGCATAACGAGAAACTCCCAATGTCCATATCTAGATCTGAATGCTGTCTTCGGAATGTCTTGCTCTCTGACTCTGATCTGATGGCACCTCGACCGCAAGTCAATCTTCGAGAATACTGCTGCCCTATTGAGTTGATCGAATAAGCCATCTATCCTCGGTAGAGGATATCTGTTCTTGATTGTTACAGAATTCAAGGTACGATAATCAACACATAATCTTGACGTACCATCCTTCTTCTTCACAAGAAGCATCGGGGCTCCCCAAGGTAATCCAATAGCACGAATGAATCCCTTGGTTATGAGTTCTTCAATCATCTTGTACAGGATCTCCAACTCTGATGGTGCCATTCTGTAGACTCTCTCTGATACTGGTGCCATTCCTGGAATTAAATCGATGGTGAACTCTATTTCTCTCTCTGGCGGCATGTCTGGAAGCTCTTCGGGAAATACATCAAGAAACTCTTCTACCACTCTGGAAAACTAAAGTGCTTCTGCCACTACCATCCGCAAGACTAGTGGAGAAGGTTCTATTTCGCCTCTGGAAAATGAAAACTCTGGTTCGTCTGAAATACCAAAAATAATCCTGCCAATATGGCAGTCTATTCTTGCGTATTGATCCTTCAACCAATCCATTCCTAGGACCACATCATAGTCGGCCATCGAAATTCTATCAATCTAGCGGAAAAACTCTCTATCGCTAACTACGATTCGACACGAGGAATAGACTCTATCTACCCCTACAAGACCGTTACCAGTAAGTATATTGAGACTTACTGATAATGACTCGGGCTCCAGTCCTATTCGTGTAGCGAATCGTGTAGACATAAATGAATGCGATGCACCCGAATCAAATAATATTGATGCTGGTAAAGAGTTGACGAGAATGGTACCTGCCACCACCTCACCTGATGCTAATTCTTCTGCCACGGTTAGAGCCATAGCTTGACCTTGTCCTCTCGGTGCTGGTTCCCTCTGCTTGTGAGCTCTCGCCTGTTTTGAATCTGAGCTTGGGCCTGAGCATACTGTTGCGACCTCTGATGCTGGAAAGCTTGAGCCTGAGGCGGCAGTGGCCTCAGAGGCTGGTACTGCTGCTGCACTGGTAATGGTCCCCTAACCGATGGACTGGTTAGGCTTGATAAAGAGGAACTGGCTCTATACGGGCAGGACCCTATCATGTGATCCGGTGCCCCATAAGCCAAGCACAACCCCTGTGCCCTGTGACACTCTGAGACTACGTGTCCGGGCTTCCTACAATGAGTACAGCCCATCGCGGAAGACTGCTTCTGCTTTTTTTTTTTTTCTGTTGCTGAGGGTACGTCGGTGTCGAGTGTTGAACCGACGAAACTGTGGTCGTCCTCCTAGGAGCTCCAATGGTCAAAGCCCTAGCTGCCGGGGTTGGTGTTGATGACTGGGACAACTGTCCATAAGACCTCTTCCGTCCTCCAGTCCGATCTATTATCCTCTGGGAGGTATACTTATGCCTCTTCGCTGCTCGTAAGACGGCATCAAATGTCTGGTGCTTAAACTGCTCCACTGATATAATGATCTTTAGGTAGAGTCCCTGCTGAAATCGCTACGCTCGGTCCGATTCGGTCGCCACCAAGGTGGGAGCAAATCGACTAAGCCTAGAAAAATCGACCGCATATCCATCGACTGTCCTTTCCATCTGATTGAGATTGCTGAATCTGGTCTGTAAATTATACCGAGCTACTGTATCAAAGTACTTTGTCTGGAACTTGTCGCTGAATACTGCCCATAAGACAGGCGTTGCCAATCCAACTGCTTGTATCACCTACCAACTGCGAGCTAAGTCCAATAACTGCAGGCGCATGATGGCCCCTTTCTCAGCTGCTTTCAGGATAACCTCTGTGTCCTGAAGCCATGCATCAGCAGCAATAGCATCTTCAGTGCCGTCAAAGAAAGGAGGGTTCAAACGCTTGAAGTTGTTAGTCGTATTGTTTCCTTGATAACCAACTCTGCCTATGGCATCTTGTACTATCTGGTACAGGACATCGCCCCGACGATCTTGAGATGCAAGCAATTCCCTAATAAGCCCCACCAGGGTTCCATTATCAGGCTCTGCAGGCTGGACGGGTTGAACTGAAGGCTCTGGATCCCCGGATTGCATGACTCGGAAGGTTGCTCCAGAGTGCTGGGCTTGGTCTCCAGGTTGTTGCTGGTCCACTGGAGGTGCTCCACCTTGCTGATCGGTAGGACCAGTAACAATGCCGCTGAAAAAAGACATAGGGAACAATAAGGAAGGACCATGATAGATCGATGATATAAACATATAATCAGGTCAAGATTTCAGGGCGAGTGCTGATTGAGAACATCTATTTAGTGAAACCCTCACACATCTTGATTTACAAGACCTGTATGGGCCACCACTTAAACCGTGTCACGCCCCAGAACCAGAATACTGGAGAGTGGAGGACAGACATAGCCAGCTACGTATATTAAAGTATAATCTACCTCGATATATGGTCACGACTGTCTAGATGCATGAGGGTTTATCTACAAGCCAACGTCTCTTATGGTCCTGAACAAGCCTAGTGTCTCAATCTTAAGCAAGTAACTAAATGTTACAAGATGTTAGATCATCAGACATACAAGGTAAGGCATCCCAAACATTACATTTTCAGATGATCATGAAGCTAGTCATACAAAATATGAACACTAGCAAGAGTTTAAATCATACATGATCAACCCTAGGATTTGTCAATCATGTTATAGCCCGTAGGCAGATAGTAAGCAAAGTTACAAATGAGCTAACACTTGCTCAGCGGCTAAACGCCTCAAAAGAATATTTTTACAAGAGAGTGGGAGAGTAAAATAAGAACCCACTGTTGCCAGGGTTGCGCCTAGTGGTCACCATCTGGTTGGAAGGCTGGACGATCCTCGAGTCCTACTCGAAAATCTGGCCATACAAAACCAGCTGGGTCAGACCCCAGAAAGAGCAAGTGCCACAAGGGAGGCTTCACTTAAGAACTAAAACCAGCATATTAGCACATGGGAACATAAATGGTAATAAAAGACATGAGCTAGAGAAAACAAAGTGATAGACGATAAGACAACTAAGGGACTATTCCTGGTAGCCAAGTTACAACCCGTAAACCAAACAAGGACCGGGGTTGTAACCCTTCACATGAACAGAGCTTAGTTTCTAACCAATTATCGACAAGAGTAAAGCATAAGCAAGCATGCGATAAAATAATCATAGGCTGGCATCGATTAGACAATGACTGGACTGCATCCACCATTCACGGCCAAGCAAGGAGTATGGCTTGATACTTTAACTAACTAGGGTTATCACAAGCCTAGTTACTAGCAAGATGCAATGAGATGTTCCCGCAGTCACAAGCCCTGCAGCTATCCAGGTTTTCTAGGCGAGGAGATTTATTAGAGTTACAAGAGTTATCAAGCTTACTGGTGTACTTTCAGTACTTATGTTTTCAAGAAGTGCCCTATATGACAGTGAGCTAGAAATGTACCATACTCGTCGTCAGGCTACAAGTCCTTCTAGTATGGCCGGGATAACGGGATCACCTGTAACTGAAAAATCTCTCTATATGAACTACTTGATCAATCTAGTCATTAACCTAGTCAGATTTATTATGAATCCCTGACCGTGGTGACCAGGAATTCATGTCCTAGACATGATGCAAGACGAGACTGGTAGCTTATACAGGCACAATCAAGAAAATCAACCACGGTGTCAAGGCAAGAGTTACTTAGCAAGTCAGGGTAGCTGTCACAACAGCGTTCAAGATTATTATGTCATGTCAGGTTACTTGTTACTTGTCAAGATTGCTTGTCAGGAGTGCGCCTCGACGGGCCACTAACAAAATTATACATGTCATATCAAGTTTACTTGTTACTTATCAAGAGTGTGCCAAGCCAGGTTGTGCCAAGCTAGGTTGTGCCAAGCTAGGATGTGCCAAGCCAGGTTACGGCAGTGCCAGGTTGCTGGCACTAGCAGGGCCAGGTTGCGGCAGTGCCAGATTACGGCAGTGCCAGGTTACGGCAGTACCACGTGGTGCTAAAAAGCTCGCGCGCACACTGTTCATCTTCTCCAACCAGCATAAAAATGCTTGGTTGAACCCATGAACTTTAAATGACCATAATTCGGTCAAAATAACTCCAAATTAGGACTTTCAAAGGCCAAAATATGGTAGAAGGAAATTCTCTACAACATGGAATAGCTAGTTTTGAAAACAAGCAAGTTTGATAGATCAAAACCCCAAAAAAATTAAAATGTATTAAACTTAGATCTACAAGAATCCACCCATAAAAATCAAAAACTCTAAGTTCCTGTCACGACCCGCACCCGCTTTTTCGGATACGAGACTTGTCCAAGCCAGCCTACGCCGCAAAGTCGGCAGTAGAACGCTGCCACGGCCAAGATGCTCAAAATCACAAAATATAACATTTGCTGCTCATTCACATTTCTAAATTTTATCACAACAATTACAACATTTATATTTAAAGAAAATAAAAAGTTCTCACAATCTATGAAAATGATACAGCTGCTATCTATTTCTAGGTTGACCTGAGCATACCCAAGCCTTCCCAATGCTAAGAGTGATCGCGGCTAAACCTGAAAAATGTTGGTTTTCAGTCAGGAATGGAACAAGCATACAAACCGACGACAAATCAAAAACACAATAGAGTTAACAAAACATGAAAATAACATATGAGATATGAAAACTGGAAAGTACTGATGACACGACACGGTAGAGAAGAAAAGGAAAATAAATAAAAGACATCTACCTATGTGGTGTGAAATATCCGTTTCGATATGTAAATGGTTAGGGGGTAAATCTGGCACCTACATGTGTCGTGTGCAGCTGCTATCATGCAAGAATAGACATTTTGGGGATATTTATGGGTATTCCATATGTCTACTAAGATATTTCTTCCTCCCGACTACTCCGTGTGACGAGCGTGTCAACAAGCAGCAAGATATATGTATAGACATGAAATGAAAATACTACTATGAATCGAAAGCAATCAGAAAGTGCACTTGCCTGAGGTCCTTAGCTGGAGAAACCGATAGTACAACCACATCAGATGAGTCACTAAAGTCAACACATGTAAAGAGTCTCCAGATGCTGAAATAAACATTACCAACGTTCTCAGAATAGTCAAATTAGCTAGGATTGCCTGTCCTTAAGTCCAATTCTGGACACAGGGGTAAAACGGTAATTTCGGATCAAAACGGTGTCCGCCGTTGGACCCGTTTTGCACCGAAAAGCGTGCCAGAGTCAACGATCTCTAAAGTTGTGAAAATACATGTCTACGAATCCAATTTTCTGATACGAACCCAACCGTATGTCCAGAGTTAGATTTCGGCGGGCCGTGCACAAAATCGTCCGTTGAGTCGGACCGTAGGGCCCGCAAAACGGCGTCCGATTCAACGGTCTCAGAATTGGACCAAACTTGGCGTACAAGACCAAAAAAATGATATGGTCATGTTGGCACAAGTTTTGCCTCGATCTGACGAGCGTGCACGAAGTAATTAGGAAACTTGCACAGAGGCCGATATGGTAAATTTCGACGGATACGCATCAAATTCGTCGCGCACACGCAACCAATTTGAATTCCGTCAAAGCCCACACGACCACGAAACCATTACGCAGCTTTCGATGCTTTCGGTTCACGACCGCATCGCCCGGATTGGCGGGACGCACGTGGTATCAGAGTGTTTTATTGAATTTCTATAATTTTAAAAACGAGTTTTTGGTCATTTTGAGACGTCGATTTCTCGACGCTCAGTCAATCAAATTGGCTTCCATAACTTGGGTTGCAAAGTCCTATAGGTTGTCTAGGACTTCCATTAAATAGATTCCAAAATTTCCTAATGTTCGGTTCAGAAAATGCGTGCCAAGTTGGGTCGAGAGACTGCTATACACTCTGTTTTGTAACAGATCTCTCATCGACTTTGAGTCGATTTGTCGGGCCGCTCTTGCGTATCTACACTAACCAGAGTCGGGTTACCACCATTCTTAGCCTCATGAATACCTACGTATGTATTTTAGTCGAGTAGTATTTTGTTAGTCCTCCCCATTCTAAACACTAAACATCCTGTAACACTCCTATGGAAAACCAATATTCATCTTTAAATTTAACGCACACCCTCTACTATTCGATCTGTGTATGATAGCAGAGAGGAAAAGTTTAGTTCACCTTGTTTGTATAACCTAGACGTCAGCTAGTTCATATGGCTAAGAGAGCCTACAAGCTAAACTTCTCTATATAAATAGAGTTTGGCAGCACAAGGGAATGATGAGAAGGAACTCACAGAGGAACAACTAAGTCGACCAGAGAGCTCACCGTGGTCGAATCCGCTGCGCCGGGGTACTATGATGACCATCACGCGGTGGGGAATTCGGACGGAGGCAGAAGTTGTGGCGCCCAGTTCGCGTCCCGCATGGTCGCGAGGAGGGTGTCGAATGCCCGAAGAGTCCTGGCCAGATACGCCACGCATTGCTGCGGCGGAGCACAACACCTGTCGAGAAGCTCGGAAATGGTGAGAGGAGGGTGGTGGCTGCTAGGTTTCGGATATGGGGTTTGGGTTTTGAGACTCCCTCTTTGGCTCTCGTGTATAAGTATATATATGGGTGCTGGGTTTACCAAGCTGAGGCTTAGGGCCGGGCTCGGGAAAGCTACTGCTCTGCCTCTTTTCCTTTTATTTTTCTTTTCTTTTCTATTTATTTTTCTATGGTTTTCTTTACATATATATAACTATATATACACCCATAAATATATACTAATAACAATATAATAAGAATAATATAATAATAATAATACAATAAGAATAATATAATGTTAAAATTTATGAGATACACCTACACCTGTATAATAAGATAATATAATAAGAATATTATCTATTTCCTAAATTTTCTATTTCAGATAATAAATCGATATTCATATATATATATATATATATATATATATATATATATATATATATATATATATATATATATATATTTTATATTCATATATATATATATATATATATATATATATATATATATATATATATATATATATATATATAGATATATATTATATATACGTACACATATTTAGTGTATATATTTATATATATATACATGCACATATATATATATACACATGCACATACACATATATAATATATATACGCATAAATTATAAATCCCATTATAACAATTTAATATAACAATTAAATATAATAATTAATTATTTATAAAATCTAAAAATTGTCATTTAATTAAAATAAGTAAAAATAGAATATTTCAAAATTTTTGGGAAGGGGAGCTACAGTTCCAAAGAGGCTTATAATCATTTAAAGAAGATAATGGAACAATAAAACTTAGATCGATCATGAAGCAAGTTGCACTTGCCTAGGCTCTTGGGTGTAGGTGGAGAGGAGTAAATGAAGAAGATGGAGAAGTTATGAGAAATAAATAGAGGAGAGAGAAAGGGGTTGACTTATATATTAAGCCCAACCATCTTAAACCAAACCAAGCCAACATGTTGAACCAATCCAAAAATAAACCAAGTCAAGATTAAACCAAGACTAGGCTAAGCAAGATAAGTCTAACTACGATCCTCCTGACAAATGTCAGAAATTCGGACACGTATAATAAAAATACGTATAACGAGAAACGGGAGTGACAACTACCGCATGAACCAGTCTACGTTAAGACAGTTAAAGAAGATTGAAGAGATTCCAGTCCCGGAGGAATACTGAAGATAGACTGAAGGCAGAAGGCTTCTTTTGCATGGTTGGAGAAAACCATGTATCTTGATTCGCAATCCAGTCTTCCCTTAAATTTTTCTTAGCATCTAGATCATTCTTGAAACTTCTTGTTTTTTATTTTGGAACCTTGGTTGATATTCGAAACTTATTTCGAGATATTATTTCCTATTCGTTGATTGATACTCCTCCATCCACTCTTCGTAACCTTGCTTTTTTTGAGATTCTACTCAGAATTCTGTTTCCTATTCAGAACTTGTTATAATTCATGAGTTTTGTTTTCTCTTCGAGGTTCAGTTTTCTATTCGAGGCTTGTTGGAATTTGATTCTTATTCGATATTTGCTTCTATTCACCATTCAAGACATCGTTTAAAAACTTTCTTTCAAATCTGAGGTCATGACCTGTTCCTTATATGAGATTTCGTTTCCTATTCATGGCTTGTTTTCTATTTGAGAAAATGTTCTGCTCACAACTTTGTTTCGATCTTGTCCCATATTTGAGGTATCACTTGTTTCATGGATACTTATTTCCTATTCACCCATTGATTCTCTTTTCCTATTCGTAACTTGATTCCATTCGAGATTTTAAGATCCTGTTTCCTATTTTGAGACTTTGTTTTGTTCGTGATTTTGTCTCATATTCAAGATTTTTCAGACTTTGAAACTTCAGTTCCTACTCGCGACTCGTTGAGACTGTGTTCCCTATTCGATACCTTGTTTCCTCGTCAAGATTTCATATTCAAAATTTTATTTCCTAATCACGACTTTGTTGATATTGGTTCTCCATTTGAGACCTTGTATCATGTTGGAGGTTTGTTTTTTCTTTGAGATTTTGTCTGAGATTTCGCGGTTATTTGAGATATTATTGAACCAGGTTTCCGATATAAGATTTTATTCCTTATTTTGAGACCTTGTCCTCTATCTGATACCTTACTTCTATGCTACTTTTGAGACTTCGTTACCTATCCAAGATTACGTTCCAAATACGGAATCTTGTTACCATCCTGGTTTTTTATTTGAGATTTTGGTTACTATTGAAGCTTTTTTTCCTGTCCAAGATTTAAAAATCTCCTTATTTGTTTCTTTTAGTACCCGCTACTCCTTGTTGGATCTTTTGTTGCTTATTAGTACCTAGTGAAACTTCTTATTTTGTAAAGGATATATAACATCATTTTCTATCATGATTTAGAACTCGTATTGGATTACCATAAACCCTTTGGAAATTCCATGGACAAGGTTGAGAGAATATTCGACTATCTATTATGACGTGGCAGTTGTGCACTACAGCCATTATCTGGATTATAGAGACTGAGGATTCACTGCAGCCAGTTGCGCACTGGCGAGGCATGAACTCCAAGTTGAAGTGATTTCAGACATTCATAGGTTTTCGGGTATTATTGAGACTTTGTCCTAAACTCTTCATATTTAGATATCTTGAGTTGCTTCGTTAATAATTATTTGAAAATGGATAAAGTGATATGTTATTCGGTAACATATTGTTATTTAAGTCATAGAACCAAAAGTTCACTACAGCCAGACATACACTGGCGGGGCAGGAATTCTAAGTAAAGTGACTTCAAATATCTATATGTTCTTGGATATCATGGAGACTATATTCCCTTTTCATATGATTATTGGTTTTGGAGAATCATAAATTCTTGCACGTTTATCTTGATTTGATACTATATCTCCTGAGTATTTCGTACGTCTCCTCAATCAACCTTGCTAATTTTCCTTCTAGCATTTTATCGTTAGATCATTGATTTCCTCAAAAATATATATTGCCAGATTTTGATTCCATACTTCGTTTGTGTCTTGTCTAAACTTTGATCTTAAATCATGTCTATCTGACCATGATTTCCTATCTTGTCTTAGTCCACTTGTGTTAAACTATCTATTTTTTATCGTACTTAATAGTTTGTGTTTTCATGATCTTGCTCCTCTAAGTTGTAATTGAAACTTCATTCCATCTCGTGCCTATTTGACTCTTGATCATTGTTAGATCGTGTTATTTCAACTTCTTGTATGTAATTATCGTACTTGGTCTCAAGGCTCAAGGCGTCGCAGAGTTGCACAAGATTGACAGAAGAACTTGGCAGACAGTAGCAGACAACTGTTAGAGTTTGCAATTGGAGATATGGTGTTACTGAAGATCCCACCAACCAGAAATACCATTTGTTTCTGCAGAGACGGGAAGTGTCACCCTCACTTTTCCCAGTTAGGGGTAAAATGGTAATTTTCCATTTTATAATATTTTTGGAAATTTTATTTCATGAATATTATTATTTAATTATTATAGGAGTCGGGTTCGAATTTTATCGCATTCCGAGTTAATTCAGGACCCCGATAAATTTCGACTTGAGCCGTAATTAGCATGTT
Source organism: Iris pallida (assembly GCA_029216955.1). NCBI lineage: Eukaryota > Viridiplantae > Streptophyta > Magnoliopsida > Asparagales > Iridaceae > Iris > Iris pallida. Next base: position 12,432,801 of record JANAVB010007399.1, read on the forward strand.
AGCTAACCATGGCCCACCACACTAAACTTTAGGGTTTAGGAGTTTGGACTAGTCTCCCATGAGTAATTTAGTTTAATTATGATTTTTATTTATTTTTAGCAACTTTCTAAACCTATTTTGGAATTTAATTAAGCATTAGGCTTAGGGAGGGGCAAACTTGTAAATACAAGTGCCCCTACCCATGCCCATGCTTGGCCGGCCAGAGGAGAGCCCCCCCTCTTTCTTCTCCACTAAGCAACTCTCTCTCTCTCTCTTTCAAATTCAATTCCTTTCAAGTCTTTCTTCTTCCTCCAACCAACCAATCTAGGTATGCTTTTATTTCTTCATTTATTTCTCATTTGCATTTAACCCCCTCACAATAAATGGAGAGGAGCTCATTCTCCACCATTTGCCCACAAATTTAGGTTTTTCTAGAAAAATAGGTTAAGGATTATTAGGGTTTAATCATTAGATTTTGCGGTAGGCTCCCGAGTGGAAATCGGGGTTGTAGGGCGCCGGTATCGCGCCGTACCATTGCGTATCTTAAAATATTCAAGATATCGGCAATAGGCCGTAACATGGACTAGATGTCCACTTTACCTAGGTATCTTGGTAGGTAATATATGTAGGCTAGTACCTTACTACCCTAGGGAGCTCGGGTCAAAATACCAAGCGTAGGTAGGCTAACTTGATAATTGCCTAAGCTAGAATTTTACCCTTTTTAAGGGTAAAATAGGATATTGGCCTACGGCCAAGATTTGAGTTTCGAAGTCCAAGATGGACTTGGATATGGGTTGTAGAGGTTGGTAATAGTTAGAAATAGTCGCCTAGACCTAGTCTTGGCCCCGGTTGACCACGGTTGACTTTTTGGACCGAAAGTCAACTATAGGTCAACACTTTACCCAAATTAGTCCCAATTTCCATTAGACTTGTGTAGTTGACCGAAAGTCAACTATTAGTCAACACTTGACAAGTATGACCTAGAGTTGACCAGAGTTGACCAGGGTTGACCAGTTGACCAAAAGTCAACTGTAGGCCAACTCTTGACCCCGTTTAACTTTTTTCGACTTGTTTTGACCCGTGATGACTGGTATGACCTAGGATTGACATGGTTTGGCTTAGATTGACTTGATATAACTTGATTTGACCTAGATTGACTTGACAGGACTTAGTGTGACTCTGTGAGACCTACTTTGACCTAGATTGCATATCATTTATTGTGAATCATTCCTAAACTTGTTCAAACCTAAATTAACTTACAGTATCTCATCTTTAGGTCTCTGTTTTCCACTCTGAGCATTGATATACCATACAGCTCAGGACAGCAGGCGAGTACATTTACTGATAGTTTTCATTGTCTTGATATCTGCTATATCCGATTCAGTTGTAGTGTCTTACTTGATTCTTAGTCACGATATTTCACGGACTAGTACACGTTGGATCATGATATGAGATGTTGTTCCTAGATTTTTGGGTATATGGGTACACTCCCTGTCTTGTTCCCTGTACTTGTATAGACACCGATTTCTAAGGGAATTTGCTACCCTCTTACGAAATCACGTGCCATGACATGTCATGTCCAGATCCATTGTACTATTCGAGGATGGGGAATTATTAGGGGCTATGTGATCCAAGCCACCCTGTCACTATTCATGTGCTCGTGCCACTCTTCCCTCACGAAGGGTGTAGCGAGATCCTTTTGCCTTGTGCTCGTTATCCAGGTTGGCCGGCATGACTTTCCGTTGAGGTCACCGCGGATTGCCGGGCCAAGTGGATAGCCCGTCCTGTCACTTATCCCAAGCCGATCACATATCGCTCTAATAATTCAAATCACATTTATATTTACTTTATCTTATCGTATATCCTGCTCTGTTCTACATTCAGTATTTTCTCACCATGCCATGATATACAGTTACTCACACGCTCTACTTGCCTTTACATTGTACCTTGATTGGAGACTAAGTTCGGCTCGGGAAAACTTACAATCCCGATCCTTGTTTT